>JANUWF010002514.1:0-47500 GCA_026120185.1 Voacanga thouarsii
AAAGCTAACGGATTATAGGCCAAGAGAGATGTGGGACAGGTGAATTTTAAAACCAAATGTAATGCCTAGGCATATTATCAAAATTGAGAAACCAGCAAAGAGGAAGACAAACTGGACTACACATGAAGATTGCAATTTATGGAGATCAAAGAAACACTTTAGATGGCAACACAGATGATTAGGAGGAGAGGTTAAACCAAAATGTATCTGAAGGGCCTAACCGAGATGGCTGACCTCGACATCATCAAGCCAACAAAAGAACATATACCAGCTCTACTGCCTAGGAAATCACCAGCTGGGAAACAAAAGACTTATAGGATATTAAAGAAGGATAACAGGGTAGAAGAAGATTGGCCTCAACAACAACCTAGCTACAATTATACATAACTCATCTTGCATATGCCACTCGCATAATCAAGAAATCAAGCAACAAAACAACCACGCAAATATCAAACTGCTTAGAGTACTTATACGGGAATGCAAGAGGAGTAGCATTCAGAACACTAACACATGCAATATGACTATACGGAGAACAAGAACCACAGAAATAGAACTGGAGGATAACTAACCATAAAGGAGGCGGTTACATTAACTGTAGCTTTAAGAAAGATAAGGGAGTAGTGAGCTAGAACAAGAAGTGAACTCAAGGGAGTTGAGAGCATCTATCTCTACACTTCTTATTTTCCCTTCATTTTGATTATCTTGTGGGAGGTTTGGGATAGAGTCATTTCTGTGGGGTGGTGGTCCTCCGCCCGCATCACCCACAAGATGCACAATTAGTCTCCATCTTGGTGGCATGATAATGCTATATCACACAAATATTGCTCTTAGCGGGGCTGGCAAAAAATTTATATCATTAGGATGGCTTATGCATGGTATGATATGTGTGGAAAATTTATGATGGAGGAAGTAAATAAGCACAGAAACCATCATCAATTCATAATTGATTGCTATTAGATATGTATAATCATATATTTCATGTGTGTGAATATACACACACACACGTATATGCCAAAAAAACAGTGGTGTTTGTTCATTAATGCATACATAAGCCAACAGGAGGCCAATTCCTAACTATCTGGGTTAGTAATTAAGCACGTAGGATCCAAAAATAGGTGTTTTATTCATCAATAAACACGTTAGTTTCTTATCTTCTAGTTTTCTTTCTAGTCAGTAGCCTAATACTCCTTAGAGTCACTATCCGCAACCTCCTCCATGTTCTCTTTGATCCTCGCTCTCTTCGCTAGCCTACTACTCTCGAAGTCTTCTTCAGCTTCCACTTTTGTTTCTTCTTACGACATCCTTCTGAGGCCCTCACTTTTTTATGTTAGGGGTTCCTCCTTCAGCTCTGCCTTAAATTTAATAGTAACCTTATCTTCACTCTTAGAATATACCTCTATGATCTTGATCACTTCCTTCTTTTCGGAGTTCGAAGTAAAGGAATTCGAAGAGTCGGGTTCTACAACCTCTGGTGGTGGTGGTCACTAACGGTATAGGTTCATAGTCTTATAGGTAGTTTGCAACATCCTTGCCATCCTACAATAATCCTTATTTGCTTAGTTCCAAAAGGCTTACCAAAGTAAATCACCAAAGAAGTCAATATCAGTTTAGACCCAGAAATTCCTTATTAGGATTCTAATTCCAGACTCATCTAAAACTCATGCTAATCCTAACTTAAGCCTAGTCTACACCAGAATCTTAATCCTATCCTATGTTTTGATTTAAACCTAAGCTCTAATACCAATTGTATTACTCCCTAAATACGTAGCCTAAGTGGCTGGGGATGTTGCCCCGTCCTTTGGACGAAGGGTCTATAACGCGATAGAGTAAAACCATAAGAAAGAAAATAAAAGAAAAGGTAAATCTTGGGCACTTAGACTTAAATTACATCTTAAAGAAATTCATCATAGTTGGTAAAATGTAACTCTAACTTTGGCTAATAGAGAATCTAACAGTCCATCCAGAATTAAAAATAATAAATGTATCCAGACCTATCGATATTAGAAAATAGTGCATTAATACCAAGTCTTGATAAACTTACATTCTCTTGAAAACATGATTAGATAAAATATGTGAGATTATAAATAATCTCAGTAAGTCCTAGGTGTGTGGTCGTGCCACAATTTTCAATATGAATGCCAGGATGAATAAATGAAAATTATTTGGATGGAAATGCTCATAATGAACTTTAACTCTTATGCAAAATATAATTTTGGGGAAAGGAATGAATATATTGTACTATACTGTTTAAACAAAATCTCTATCGAATAAAATGATAAATATCAAGCCCAAATTTGGAACAGATTTTTCATTTATACAAAGTCTTGAACCTGATTTTTTTTCCACATCATGTATCGTTATAATACTATATCTACAAGTTTTAATCCCGATGTGTCCTATTTGGCTAAGGCATAACAAATGAGAAAATATCATGTAGGGTGTACACCCTAATCGAGAGAACTCCTCCCAAACATTTCTCTCTCCTAATCCATCAAGTGGATGCCGCACATCGGTCCTCCAATTTTACCTATTGAAAATCGTGTCACTAGCTAAGGACCCGGCTATGTCACCTAGGACTAATGCCCCATTTTGAAAATGACAGACATCTAAAAAAGACCAATCTTTCGGTAATCTCTCCTAAACTAACGCAAGCAAGTCCTAGTACCTCGCCCATTAAGTATTCAATGTCTAAATTTGGTGTGGTTCAAGAAATTCTCAATCCGATTTGGAAAATATAATTTCATTTATAAAAGAAAATATTGTTCCAGTCGTAGATATTTCTTTTTCCCAAACTCAGTCCGATCAAAGCACGAAACCACATTTTTCTGCAAGATTTCCAAAACCAAATGCTCATATCTGTTTTAGCAATTTTGTCAAGGCAAAGTAATTCATTATCCACCATTTGCTTTGTAGAAGGCAATAATAATTGGAGCCATTTTAAATAAAGTTCATGCCATGACTTTTGCAATGCTTGCATGCATGAAAATGCATAAGTTCAACATGCATCTATTTTCTTAACATTTAATGTGTGGCTCCAAAAATATATGTAAGACTTATGAGCAGACATTATAAAAATTATTCGTGTCTAAACATGTTATAAGAATTTATAGATGAGTTTACTTCTCATATATGGGCAGTTATCCAAAATGTCATGCTCATAATTCAGTACATGATATTTATAGCATGAATTTTGAGTAAACCAATATAAATACACATATCTTTTATGAAATATTTGTAATAAGATGCAAGGACGTGCAAATCCTAAAAGAATTCACATAAAAGGGATTTTTATGGAAATGAAAGGGAAACACCCAAGCTTCTTGTGCAATGATTGGCAAAACAATTTCAAGTTGTCTTAAGTGCTTCTTCCTCCTATGTCCAACTCCAAATCTAACACATGTATACAATATAGGAATTAATTTACTATTTATATTAATCTAAATAAAGCGTTAATCCATATCCTAGAATCGTTAGGGAATTACATGTTCTTAAGTAATCCCAAAATACTTAGCGACAAAGCCTAATTAATTCTAATTATAAAGCATCCTATCAAGAAATATAATAATCTACTAAAGCATCCCTAATTCACATAGTATAGAATTTTCCTTCTTTCCTTATTAACAATCACCCAAATAAAACCCTAATCACCCATGCAAACCTAATTAGCCATGTAACTCTAATTCAATTGATAAAGCAGCAACTAAACCAACTTATCTCACCAAGTAAACCAAGAATTCAAATAGCTTTTCAAAAATTAAAGTTCCTCTTCCAATTTTTATTTTGTAAAGGAGTAAAGTTTTATTACCCGAAAATCATATTATTTAGGAAAATCACCAAAATTTTAACAGCTATCCTAAACATCAGACAAAGTCCATTTAAGCCAAAAATTTTGAACATTTACTGTTATTCCTATGAGTAAATTCATTTTCCAAATTCAAACACACGAAAATCTGCATTTACAATAAAGTAGGGGTCAAAATCATTTACTTACTTAATCAAGGAAATCATTCAATTTTTAAACAAAACCTATCAGTTTAACAACTCCATATGTTAGGTGAATTAAGATATATTTTTCTCCCTAGGATTCCCCCAAAAAAGGATTCAAATAATTTTTACATAAAGACCCGGTGAATAGTAACCAGTTTTGAGCAGTCAATTTGAAAAATCCCTATCTCCCAATCTATAAAGGATTTTTTGGTGATTCTTATTCAAAAATTTTACTGACATCTCAAAGTATATACTATGAAAACTTCTGGTGAAAACTCTGTAGGAAGGGTATTTGCCGGAGGTTTCAAGTTTGGGTTCAGAAACAGGGGTTTTAACAGCTTACACTAGTTCATTAATGACATCAAGTGTTTCGATACCAAACCTTTGCAAAAACTCAAACAAGTTCCCAACAAATCCTAGATCATACAAAACCTCAAACCCAAGTTCTTATGACCATAGTTTAGCTTAAAAACCCAACAGCAGAATTAAAGTTCCTAAATTCCAGCAATCTCTTCAGTTTTTGCAACAACATTCCTTAGGCATTAGTGACACTTAAACACATTATATTTGCCAATAACCATCACCAGCACCTATGGCCACATTTCCACAGTATATACACAACTTTTCTTTTCCTTCACCATAAATTGCAGCACTCAAAGTACATATTTACTGATCAAACTTCACAGAACAGAAATTCAGTTTTTATAAAACAAAATAAAATAAAAAATGCTTTCTTGCACAAAGCTTCGTTTCCCAAATAGCTCAACATGTTCCTATGCTAAACGCATCATTTCTTCAAGGAGAAAACACACATAGATAGCATCAAAGTCATTTTCTCGGAAATGAAGCAGTCCATTCGGTTTTCTGTTTTCAATTACATCAAGTGGGAAAAATGAGTTCTTCACATTAAAGGCATTTTTATAAAATCATATATTGTTTCCCCAGCATAAAGACAGCAAGTTTGAATCACATTTTCACCCCCAAAGAGTATAGAACACTCAAATAAGAAAATTGTACAACAAAGCATTTTCCCTTGGTCAAATGAAAAACAAGAGAAAAGTGAGTTCTTTTGCCTACCTCTTGAAGTTCTACTCTTCTGCAATGAAAGGTACCAGATGAAGGTTTGAACTTCAAGTCCTTGGCCCTTCTACTCTTATGCAGTGAAAGGTAGCAGGAATACGATCTTTCGGTCACAAGTGAAATGGAAGGATGAATGGTGAAATTACCGTAGTTCTTCAGCTCAATGAATGCCAAAAATGCTTTTCCAAGTTCCAAGAATTAGTGCTAGGTTAAGGTAAAATATTTGCAAGAACAAAAAGTTAGCTTGTGGAAGTGAGTGTCGATTGGAATGACGGAAATCAAGCTGCCGGCAGCTTGGCAGCTAAGAAATACGGAATTTTTCTCCTTCAGAGAAGTTGGAGAAAATAAATTTTTAGAGAGAAAGAGAAAAAAAAAAAAAAAGTGGGGCAGCTGGCTAGTGTGAAAATGGTTGGGGAAAATAGTTTTTATATTATGGCTAGGCTCATCCAAGGGTTGTGAAAAGTTTATTTGAGTTCACCCTAAATTCAAGGGTTGAGATATAATGTGTTTTCATGGGTCCAAGTGGTTCATGTGTCTTGGATTCTCTTGGGTGAAGTAATGAAATTGGGTTAAAATTTTAAAATTTGTCTTGACTTGAATGTTGACCAAAACATTCAATTAATTAAAAATCATGGCTAGTTTTGCCATAAAATTAGACTGTTCAAGAAATTCTTTTCTCTAGCAAGAAGTCTTTGAATAATATTATCATAATCACAAAATAATAATCGATTAAGAATGATTCACTTACCACATATCAAGAAAATAGTCTCATAAAATTTATACAAAATAATCCAATGAGCAATTCAATTATTTCATATGATAAAATTAAGTTATCTAATTTTCACAGAGTAAAATTTGTAGGCTATTAGAGTTGCCAACATAATTGTATCTCTTAAGCATCATTAAAATCCTTTCGAAGAAGGAGCAACTGAACGACCCCCCATATGGAGGTTACTAAAGAAAAGGAAGATGAATGCTTGAAGGAGGAGTTAAGGAGTTATATTGAGGCCCATACCATTGAAAAGAAAGAGACTCTACCTCAAGAGGATGAAAAAAGTGAGCTTACTGAGAAATTGTGTGAGAGTCTACAAGAACGAAATCCCCAAAGCGCCAAGAGAGGACATGAGGAGAAAATGTATTTGTTGGAAGAACATGGGATTGTAGATGCTATTAGAATCTTGGATATTATTAATGTACTACCTTATGAAGATTGTATTCTACTTTCCACTAATTTTGACTTCTTCTTGTCTTTTGTAGGTACCAATGATAATGATAATGAGAAGAACTTGACATGTTGCAAGTAACTTCCCTTTTCAAGTCCTAATTCCTTTCTTGAAATCAAGGGAAGTAACTTAGTGATTGTAGGCAATTAATTGAAAAGTAAGGATTTCTTGACTACTTTAGGAGCTATAATGTTTGGTTTGGAATTTGGAACTTTCCATTTTGATGATTAGTTTGAAGGGATAATTGATACTATTAAGTATTGATGCACTCTTTAGATATAATGTGTATTCATATGTACACGAAGAAATTTGTGTGACTAAAGAGATGCCCAGGAATAGGGTTCAAGCCTTTATTCTCAATGAGATTATTGATTTGCACATACCTTTCCCCCTCCGAAACGCTCCCTTGTTGTTAAATACCTTTGGGTCAGCACTAAATGTCAATTATTTGTATCACGAGCTAATGCAAGACGATGGATGGAAAGAGTGTTTATCTTTATTTTAATCTTGCTTTCTTAGGATTTAGATTTCATCAGCCTTTTTATCTATTTCATGCTTATTTATATTTCATAAGTATGCTTGATGATAGTCTATTTTCATTGAGCTTTACTGTATTTTTATTTCTTTTTGCTGGTCAACTTTCTTTTTCTTTTTTTTTTCGCAATGTAAAGGGATTTATATTGATCAAAATATATTTACAAGGATGTTTACTAGTTCATAGTTAGGATGCCTATTAACTAGCAGTGGTGCATACCATTCTCTAAAGTAGATAGAACATTAGGGTACAAAGTACAAATAACAGTGTACACATGTGTTTTGATATTTTTAGAAGTATCCATTGGTTGGCAAACCATCCCCTCAAATAGTGCTTTGTTACGTGCAGACCATATGTAATAGAATGTGGCAGCCATAGCAGTAGCTTTAGCCTTTGCCAACCAGGAAGAGCTATGGTTTGCATGCTTGTACCACCTAAGACAAGATCCAGTCGAATTCATTGCTTGTGGTAATCCTAACCACACTTTAATTTCCCTCCAAATAGATGCAAAAACAGATCATTTGAAGAAAAAATGGCTAGTCGTCTCTATATGTGCTTTACATAAAGGACAAGATAAATCATCCAAGCGTAACACAAATGTATCTTTGGTCTTCAAATGCCCCCTAGCACACAGCCAGACCATGAAGGAGTGCTTGGGGGTAAGGCCTTGCTTCCAAATAGTATTTGCCCAGAAAACCTTCAAGCAAGGCAACCTAAGATAGTTATAAGCCAATAAGGTGAAGGAGGTGGTAGATGTAGCCCAGGTATAAAGAAGATCAGAAGCACAAAGAGGACCATTTTCCTGCTCCAGAATTAGGTCCCGAATTGCTAACACTTTACGGAACAATAGAGAATGGTCCCTGTGGTGTTCAATCTCCCAAACAGATCTGCCCTTAATGTAGTAATGATCTAACCATTGGACCCACAAGGATTGTTTCTCAGATTGTATGTCCCAGATAATTCTAGTTAATAACACAGTATTCCAAGTTTGTAGATGATGCAAACCAAGACCCCCTGCATTCTTAGGTAGGCAGATATCCTTCCAGGCAACCAATGCTTGTTTTGAATTGATGCGTATTTTATTTAGATATAAAAAATCATATAAAAATAAGTACATTTCCAATCTAGTTAAAATTAAAATATTTACCCCAAATTACACATATGAGCAAGTGTACTCATTATTAACAGAGCATAGGATTCAAATGAGTATCGATCCTCAAGGAACAAGTAGACATTAATCACCATTCTTTCATTGTTTAATTGACTCTATAACGTGAACAAGAAATAAAAAGGAAAATAAAATAAAAATAAAAAATATATATATACATGTCAAGGATGGAGAAGTATGTAACTGAAATCATTATTTTGGCAAACATGACCTTAAAGTACCTAACCATTATCATAACTAATCATTCTCTTGGAATCATGAAGGATTAATATAGACTCACTTCGTTTCCAATCCATGAATCCCTATCTTCTAGATAACTTAGCATCACATTCCTATCTCAGCCAGTCTTATCCAAAAAATGCATTAAACACAATCATTTGATTAAATTTCCATTCCTGGCAAACTTAAACCATGAAATTAACCAATGAATCCATTCCTGACAAACATCAATTAATTTTTAATTACCAGTTCTTAGCAATTAACCCATTTTCCAAGCAAGTTAAGAGACAACATATATGAAATCAATAAATTGAAACTACCATCAACCCATTTTCCAAGAAAGTTAATGGAAAGAAACAACCAATTAATCTCGTAATCAACCAAAGTAATTAAATACCAAGAAAACAATCAATTAATCAAAAAATTAAATAACTCTAAAAATCATGAACACCTAAAACAATGTCAAAGTACAATAAAACTATTAATACACCATTGTTCAAGTGAAAGAAAACAAAGTAAAAAAATGCACTCATAGACAAGCCTCCTTCTTCTTCCTTTGAAGACCTTCTTGTACAACCCTCCTTGAATTATTTATCTCGAAAAAATATTAGTGATGTACTCTAAAATAAATCTCAGTCTCTACATTATGCATCTCCTCTTTTCTAAGGTAAATTGGCCTTTATTTATAGGCTCACAAAGTTCCTAAAAGAGTCCTAAGTAAAAAAGAAGTAATTACCTAAAATTCAAAACCATAAAAGATTAGTAAAAAGTCTAAATAAAAACCTAAGAAAACTTAAGGAGTCCACCACCGTGACTTTGTAAATGGAAATCAATTTGGATTGGACTTTGTCTTTTTGTGCTGGACATACTCTTGTTACGGAATTTGGCTTCAATTGATGTAAAATTGGAATTGTCTGATTTGGCTTCTAATTTGAGCCGTGTGAAATTGTTTTTTTTTCTTTCAAGCCATTGCCCAGCTGATTTTCAATTGCTGTCAAGCCGTCACTAAGCCACAATCCGAGCCGCCTCTCCTTGTTGCAATCGGCTCAGTTGAGCCGCAATCCGACTTAAGTTGCTACTGAAATTCTGTCCCTTTTCCTATTATTGCACCGGCTCAATTGAGCCACAGCCAAGCCACCGAACCAATTTCTTTCTTTTTCTTTCTTATTTCGGCTGCTTCTTTTCCCTTCTCCTTTTGTCCTTTCTCAACCATCTTTGTTGACTTCTCTTTCTCCCTTCGCCCCACTGATTTCTCCACTTCCTTTGTTGTTACTTTTGCTGTCTAAAATTCCTTTGATGCTTCTTTTCTTGTTGTCGGCTCAATTGAGCCATGAAGCTGCACTTTCCTTTAATTCCAATTGCAATTTGCTTTCTCTGTTCTCCTCTATTTCTTTGCTTTTTCTTTGTTCCTCTACTTGTAGACCGGCGCCGGCTGTCCTTCTCGAGCTGGCGCCGCCACTATTCTGAAAAATCACATAATTAGCTCTAATTTTCTCTTATTTTTGCATAAAATTATAGAAAAGTATTTTTATAAGGGAAATATCAAATAGAAATTAATATGACTAGTTATTGTATAAAAAGTGTCATAAAATTGCCTCAAATAACTAAGAAAAATATGACTAATTTAGGCCCTATCATGAATCCCATAGGAAATCACGAGCCATCCTATCTAACTGACAAATAATAATAAACAGAGTTGGGAAAATGGATAACCAGAAACATTCAACCCCCTGAAGGACAGTCGGGATTAGTAGTAGGCATCCAATACAAGACAGTGAACGCGTATACCACCTCCCAGTGTAGGAGCCAATTCTATCAAGCAAAGGTCGATAGAGAGATAGGCGGACTTTACCACACATGATAGGTAGGACGAGGTAACAAAAAGGAAATTCCCCAATGGGAATACCGGTATCTGCCAGAAGACCCTCCTTATCATTGCTACGAATACTAGCCATATAGATATTGGACTTATCCTTATTGATTTGAAGACCAGAGCATCTATTGAATTTATCTAAGCAGTCAAGGAGGATGCGAACAGAGGGACGGCCACCCCTGGCAAACAATATAAGATCATCTGCAAAAGAAATGTGAGTAATCCCTAAGGTCTCACACTTGGGATGATAGTGGAACAAAGTCCTAAGTGTGCGCACTTTAACGACTCGAGAGAAATATTCCAAGTAGATAACAAATAGGAGTGGAGAGATAGGATCCCCCTATCGGAGACCTTTTTGCCCTCTAAAAAACCCGTGCACCGTCCCATTAATAGCAACAGAAAAGGAGGTAGTGGTCACACACTGCTGAATCCAGTCCACGAAAAGATGTGGGAAACCCAATTCCATTAGTAATTCTAGTAAGAAAGCCCAGTTTACTGAGTCATATGCCTTCCTAAGGTCCACCTTGACCGTACAATGGGGAGAAACTCTTTTTCTACCATACGTACACAGAAGCTCTTGAACAAGTAGAATGTTGTCAGCCATGAGTCTGTCTTGAATGAATACGGATTACGAGATGTCCACAAGATGAGGTAAAACCATTTTGAAATAATCTTGTACACAACGTTACAACAAGAAATTGGTCTATAATCCCCCACTCTTTCTGCATGTGCAGACTTAGGAACTAGAGTAATAACCGAATGGTTAATCTGCTTGATGATTCTAGCAGACAAAAAGAATTCCTTAACAGCATCACATAGACTTTGAGCATCCGTACCCAAAGCCTTCTTAAAAAATAATGCAGAGTACCCATCCGGACCCGGTGCCTTATAGTCACCTATGTCCCACAGAGCCACTTTAATATCATGATCAGATACCAGTCTAACTACGTTGTCCTTCAGGTCATGGGGAACCATTTGGCCAACACGAACAT
Source organism: Voacanga thouarsii (assembly GCA_026120185.1). Lineage (NCBI taxonomy): Eukaryota > Viridiplantae > Streptophyta > Magnoliopsida > Gentianales > Apocynaceae > Voacanga > Voacanga thouarsii. The sequence goes on from JANUWF010002514.1 coordinate 11,078, forward strand.
AGTCCACATTGATTCTCTAGCAGTCAACTCTCGTCCCCAGTAGATTATGGTAGTATTCAACAAATTCATCAACCAGAGCTTTTGGACTATCAGTCATAGAACCATTCTTATTGAGAATTAAAGCAATGAAACTCCTTTTTTTTGGTTCCGTTTGACGATATTAAAGAAGTATCTTGTATTCTTATCTGCTAGAGCAACATACTTCCTTTTTGCAAGTTGCCAGTAGAACTTCAATTCCGCATCTGCAAGACGCCAAGCAAATAGTTTGCACACTTTGAATTTAGAGATGAGGTCCTAGTCTTGAGGGTTTTCAAGTAATTGCTGTTGAACACTAAGTACTTCCTTGTTCGCCTGTTGAACACGTTCAGATAATTGTGAGAATTCGCGTCTATTTAGTCTTCGCAAGTCCCTCTTAAGCTCCTTCAACTGACGACAAAGAGTAAACTGGTGGTATCCCATATAGGGACGATCCCACACACCCTTAACTAAATCTTCAAATGAGTCATGGTCAGCCCAGAAGTTAGGGAACCTAAATGGACAAAGAGAATCACCACGGTAGTCAACCCATGACCACAGAACTGGGCAATGATCAGACAGGTAACCAATGGGGAAGAATTCTACCGATGCGTGGACACTGCACTGGAACCATGCATCATTACCTATCACCCTATCTAGTTTAGACGAAACCCTAGAATTTGTCCAAGTAAATCACTGCCCAACATAAGGTACGTCTTCTAAGCCTGTATTAGTACAAGTAGCTGTAAAGTCCTTAATTTCATATGTAGAAGGTGGGGTGCCACTTATCTTGTCATCAATGTGTAAATAAGCGTTGAAATCTCCCATAAGGATCTATGGTTCAAACAGAGCAGTAGATAAGTACTCAAGAACTTCCCACAACACCCTACGTGCTACTACAGAGTTGTAAGCATAGATAAAAGTAAAGTAACATAAGACATGGGTAACCTTATAGGTGATACGGACAGTAAATGCCTGAGGCGAATTGTGGAATAACTGAACATCCACCCTAGAACCATTCTATAAGATGAGCACCCTGCCCCCCTCTATCTCAACAAAGTTATGTATTACTAACCAATTAATGAACTTGTAATGCAGGATATTATCAAGTCCATCCACAACCAATTTAGTTTCCAGTAATCCAATGATGTCAACACGATGTTTAGAGATAAACTCCAAAACCCCGCGGTGTTTGAGGGTCATGTTGAACCCTCAAATATTCCAGTAAGTGACTCTCATTGGGGACTTACTAGTGCCTGTTGGACACCAATCAAGTCGAAGCTACGGTTAGCATATTTCTTCCATACGGATCGGATGAACTTTGTGGCCTGTACTGTTGCTTTTCCATCATTCAGAACCATGGTAAGGATTTCCTCTAGCGTTTGGTCATTCGCAATGGTTGAATCCATTATTTTCTTTCAAAATTGAACATTCCTCTGTGAGTTTGAGTGGGAGTGGACACGGCTAAACCTTCTATCCCTGGAACGCCCCCTTCCATCCCTAATCTGATCACCATGCCCAACAGCCACGTTTGTGGCATCAAGCACACCAACTCTAGCATGCCCCGGCTTGTTTATGGGGCCAGCATGCACATCAACCCCATCTAGCGTAAGATTGTCCTTGGCAGCAACTTGGACTGGCACCTATGCACTCGATGAAGCCCCAGATATTAGGTTCTCTATTCAGTCTTGTCCAGGGTACTAGAAAGGAGCTTTCCCTTTATCAATGTGTTTAGAGATTGTCCCCCTAGGTGAAGATGACCGTATGACATGGTCCTGACCAGCTGGAGCAGACAGAGGTCTTGTCCATGGCCTGTCCGATTGTCATTTGTTGGTTGTATCGCCTTTGGAATTCAACAACTGTTCTCTCTTTTTCATCTTATCTCCCATACAAGCCTCTGTATAATGTCCAAAATTGCAGCAATGATTACAGAAGGCAGGTTCAAATTCAAATGGCACTGCTTGCTGTTTGATTTTTCCAGATGGTAATCGGAATGGAATCACCTTCACTGGTGGTTTAGAAACATCAACTTCCACCAGGACTCTAGCATAGGACAAATGATCTAGCCTTGCAGTGAGCATATCAAACATAATAGGAATGCCTATAGCAGATGCAATTTTACTCAGTGTTGTCTTGTTCCAATAACCAAGAGGCAGTGCAGGAAACGTCACCCAGATGGGCATTATGCTCACCTCCTCCAAAGAAAAATCAAATTTAGATGATATTATCTTGAGCATTAACGACCTACCGTACACTACGTAAGGCCCCCCACGGAGAACCAGCTGCCTGTCTGCTTCGTTGTTGAACTGAAAGATAATCCAACCCGAGGCATATGAGTGAACCATAATTTGAACACCCTACTGCTTAGTGAGTTCCATTATAGCTTTCATACCCAGGAATCTTCCTGCAAACATCCCAATTAGGTAATAGCCCAACTTCACCTCAGCATCCTCAAAGTCACAAACATCAATGCTGATGAATTCACCTAAGCTGGGGATGTGGCTCAATTACATTCCATTGCACATTTCACGGTTCCCTTTAACCACATTTTCCAAGAACAAACCGGTTTGTCTGTTTCCATAGTTTAGGCTAAGGCTGTGTCGGCTTCTGAGAGTTGTTCGGTATATCCTCACCTGGGATAGTATTCTCAACAGCTAACTGGGCAACTGGAGGAGGCATGCTCCTAACATCAAGGCCCACCAAGCAGGAATCTATGTTTGGTTCTAGAGCTAGCAACTGGGGCAACTGAACAATAAGGGTAGGTGATAAAGGTAGACTGGGGTCAGATGTCATCAGTACCTCGGGTTGGCTTAGAGATGAGAGGCACTGTCTGGGAAGGAGAGAAAATTGTCTGGGGTATGGAGGAAGATGACACCCCAAAAATGTTTGATTTCTTTCGTCCTCTAGTATGGACCATTAGGTCCAGGCCATCAGAATGAGAAGCGGCGGATATAACAAGAGTTGATAGACGGACGAGGACATGGAGTAGTTAGAATTATTCTCGGGTTGGGTGGGGTAGTAGGCTGACAGCAAAGAATGTAGACGGAAACCTGAATTTTATAGGCCAGATGAGCAGCTTGTATCTGGGGGTTTGGAATTCAAATTTAAGCCTAGAACCCAGGGAATAATTCTTATTGGAGAGATAGGTTAACCAAGTTTGATAAACTGGTTTTCGCATGAAATATGCAGTTTATGCAGATCAAACATACTGGATGGCAGGTATAGAAGATTGAACAAAGGAACAAGAGAAAGACCAAACCAATATGATAGCTAAACACTGGACAGAAAATAGGTTCACAACCTTCACAAATCAATCTACTAAATAAGGTAGCTAATAGAACACTTGGTAGTACAGACAAATAAGGGCATCGATATAACCAAGAAAAAGCAGTAGAATAGTAGTTAGGAATAGCAGTTAGCAGCGGATAATAGCAACACAGGCAGAAACACATGTAGGAATCAACAGACCAGTGCAACCCTAGTATAGCTGTACCCAAGGAAATCCGAGCTCTAGAAAAAAAAACTGTAATCAAAGTCGGGGGGAACCAAGGCAACCAGAAGTAAACATAGATCCTACTACACAACACAAGACATCATAGTAGTAAGAAGCTAGTACATACAGAATAGGAACTAACCAGCTGAGGGATCATGTATTTGCAGCAAAGCTTGTAGTCCTATCATGGTGAGCAAGACACGAAAATAGTACTCACAAGAGTTGAGAGCTTCTTAGTACTTGCAAGAGTACTAATGCCGTCAGACTTGGTTTCCTTAAGTGCTGGAATTATGCACGGCAGTGTCAAAGTTAAATTGCACCGCATAATCGGCTCCCTGAATATATGATATTCTTGAACTTCTGGACATGCACGGTGCCATGGAAATAGGTGATTAAGTAACAATCTAGAGCAATTTCTTAAGATTTTAAAGCACAAATAAAATATAAAATATGTATATGATGAACCATAATCTCCCATTTCTGCTAGAACACATTTCGGGCAATGCCCCGTTTTAATCACACTATTGTCAAACTTAATACACACATTAAATCTTGTTATTCAGTCATATAGGCTTATACACATAATATGGTTCACAAAGTCACATGATTCGCCGCCTTATTCACATAAAATACACAAAGGAAAGAATATTACTTGTCAAAATACAAATCAGGACAGCTTGCATGTAACTTTGGTTTACAAATTATAATAGAGGAAAAATGGCCCCTTTATGCAAAAAGGCTTCAACTACACCATGTATAGCATGTCTCTGCAACAAATGCATTATCCTTTCATCAATATTTCCTTAAAAATGGCACATAATTTAAGTTTCCAAAAACTGGATAGAATGCATCATTGTCGGTTTCATGTGCAATAGATGGAAAAAAAATGACTATTTTACACAAAAGATATCTCCTACACATAGCATTGCATGTCTTCATCAATCCCACAACATTCCTTTATCACCACTATAAGAAAACATGTAATTCTTAACAGAAATCCAAAACTAGATAGAATTTCAAGTTCTTTTTTTTTTTTTTTTGCTAACATATTTTTGCAAAGGAAATGTCGATTCGTTGGCTCACCTCCTGAAGGCCTGGCCGAATCCCTTAAACACAGCTAAGGTAAGCTTCTAACTTCAGTTTTTTTTTCCCAGTTGGTTTCTTTTGTTTCTTCAAAGGACAATTAAAAAAGATGGCGTGAGGATTTTGCTTATAAAATGAGTCAAGAAAAAAGATGGTTTTGGCCATTCCCAAATCTGAAGATTCCGGTTCGACCTTGAAGATCAGTAATTTGGGGCTTCTTTTCAACCCAAATGAGCTGGGCTTCTTGTGTTTGTGAGGAAGAGAATCAGAAGAGAAGTGAGTGGTGCTTTTCAGCCGTGAGAAAATCCTAGAGGAAAATGGTTTCCTCATGGACAAGTCTGTTGGTCATCCTTGAGGACGCAAAATGAGAGTTTTCTTCTTGGAAGAAAAGAGAGAATAACCAAGAATAGAGAGGAGGAGGCTGCCAGTTGTGTGGGTGGGGAAATGAGGAAAATATGGTTTATATACTAGGATTTTTTATCTTATGGTTGAGCTATGTTTGTTTGAATTCAACTAAAATTCAAACGCTGAGATTTAAGTCTTGGATTTTCTTGGTCAAAATAATTTGTCAAGTAGTCAATATAGTTTTATCTTTAATTTGACCAAGACTTTTAATTGTTCAAAAATTAAAAATATCTTTGAAATAAAATTGAATGTCCAAGGAATCATTTTCTCTAATTAAAATCATTGTAATTATATTATTTTATGCATAATAATTAAATATTGATAAAAAAATTAATTACCACAAACCAAGCAAATAGCCACATTAATTGTCACGTTCTCTTCTTTTTATTCCTTTAAGAAATCTCACATAAGCCTTAAACAAAATAGACTCACAAACAATTCAATTAATTATCTAATTTTTCCTATGGTGTAATTTCTAGGGTATTATAAATCAAGAATTCAAATTTGTTTTAATTGTTTAATTCAAATAATATTAGTCAAACTAATTGAAGACTAGTCAAAATAATTGACATTTAGTCAAAATAATTTAGTCTTTTATTGACCAAGACTCCCAATAAGTCAAAAGTCAAATTACAAAAAAATAGGTATTAAAATAATTGTAAGAATTATATCTCTCATTATAGTAAGAATAATAATAACAATAATAATAATTAGAATAAGAATAATTACTATTATCATCATCATCATCATCATCATCATCATCATCATCATCATCATCATCATCATCATCATCATCACCATTATTATTGTTGTTGTTGTTGTTATTACATTTCTTTTGCAAATAATATTTTAGTTCATTAATAAATCATGCACTACACATAAATTAAATATACGCTTTAGTAAACACACATAATTCACTTTATCTCCTAAGAACCCTTATAAATCACATAATATAGTTAAATAATTCAAAGTAGGGTTTTGTGAACTTGTAAAATTTGTTTTTCTCACTGAAATAACTGTGATAATATTTCTTTACAACAATATTAAACTTACCCATAACAAATCATTTTTCACATATAATAATAAGTAGCCACCTAAACAATCACAATTATTCACATTTTTCCACAACCACCCATAATACTCCTAAAGAAGTTAAATGAGTATGTCCATGAACAATTTCAATAAGTATGATATACATAAAATTAAGTGTTCATTCATAAATTCCTAAGGTGCAAATGGGCAGGGTATTAAATCCTTCCCCAACGAAAAAAAAAAAATTCATCACCAAAATTAATCCAAGTCACTTGTTACAACAATTCTGCATACCTCGTTCTCATCAAATCTTTAGTGTCCAAGATCTATCTTGCACTCTGTGATGTTCCCATAAAACTTTAATCATTGCTGAGTAAGCCAACTAAATTCATGCCTTGTCACATCTCTTTTTTCCCGGAGGTGAGTGGGGCATCAAATTCTGTGCACTTCTGTCAAAATCTTCTTCTTCGGTTCTACCTTTTTTTAGCATACACAATCTTTCACAGTGATATTTTACTGTTTGGTCATCCTTTTAGAAATATTGGTTCTCACATTTTCCATTTCCTTCTTCAGTTCACGTATCACCCTCATATTCTAGAGCTAATTCTTCCATTCCTACTTCAACTTTTGAATGTACAACTTCGTACACTGCTTGCATTACACAAAACTCGATCTTGCTCTCCTTATTTTCTACTTAAAGTATTAGCTACAATATTAGTCTTGCTAAGATGACAATTGATTGAAAAATGATTTTTCGTTAGAAATTCCTACTATTTTCTTTGCCTCACTTCAAGCCCATTTTTGGGTAAAGATATACCCCAAACTCCTAAATTCGAGAATACTTTGTAATTCATTCCATACTAGTGATGTCACCATGCTTTCAATAAAATATGATCTTAGCTAACTTCAATTCATAAGCGGGATAGTATATTTCTTGTGGCTTGAGATTTTTGTGAGACCTTTGCGATAACCTTATTCTCTTACATACTGAGTACTAGAAGTTGGGCTACCAACTTAAGAGCAAAAGAAAAAGGTTGAAAAATTCAACATCAAGAGAAGATTAGTGATCATGAAAATATCAAATAGCTAAAATATGGACAGGTTGATGTTGTTGACTATTAAAGAAATTATTGTGATTGATAGGAATGGAATACTTTCGTTGAGTGAAGAGAAGAAAAGATTAGATGCTCAAGCTTTAGTTAAAAAACTGCATTTACATGGAGTAATAGGAGTTATTGAGTAAAAGATGAGCACCTGAAGATTTTTAGGACAAGAAAAAGGAAGTTTTTGTGTTTGGGTGATAGGAATTTAAGGTGGATGCAAAGTTAAAAAAGATGGTCCAAGCCAAGATGTACTAAATCAATAGTATAAAAAAGGAGGTTTTTGTGTATCAATTAAAAGATTGAGCCGTTAGTGGCATTAGAATTTAAGGTGGGGGCAAAGTTAAAAAAGATGGCCCAAGGTAAGATGTATTAAATCAAAAGCATGAAAAAAGAATTGTTAGAGTTGTGTTGCCAGGAAATTTTACGACACAAGACTTTGTGTTGGTAAATTAATAAGTCACGGATACTTTTTTTTATAAGCGTTCTATATTTACTATGCTTCGGTTCTCTAACGTCGTTGACGTAATAAAATTTTTCAAAAGTGTCCCAAAATTTACGTCACAAAATTGTGATTCTATTCCCTTTTTTGGCAACATTTTATATTTATAGCATCTCGAATTTGACAATACTTTATTCCATATGTGTCCCAAAAATAACCGAACATGACTAATTTTTTTGAAGGATTCTTAAAAAAAACTACACTTACTTATGAATTCATCACTCTTTTTTGTTACACTGTATAAATAGTGTCCCAAATTTTGGCTTTACTTTTTCTTAAGTGTCCCAAAATCAATAATTACTATTTTTTTTATTAGGTATATTTTTTTTTCAATTTAAAATCTCATGACAAATGTTTCTCTTTATAGTGTAAAATAGAAAACTATAAAGCAATTGTTATAAAATTTGGGTAGTGTTAGAATAAAATCTACACACTACGCACTAATAAAACTCTAACTATTCTTTGCACAAGAATTTCTCTCTTTCTTTTATATCACAATTTTCTCTAATCTTTCTTTCACTAATCTTTCTTTCACAAAATAATGGTGTATTACAAGCTTAGAGAATAGCTCTATTTATAGAGCTCTAATTAGTGGAATACATCATGGCATACATCATCTTCCACTAATCTTAATTAGTGGTGTCTCAATTAAATGGTGGAAATCCATAAAAATCTTCTCTAATAATTCACATAAATCCATAATTAGTGAAGCCTCCACTAATTAATGGAGCTTCCAATAATTTTAAGATATTCATAACACTCCCTCTTGGATGTTCATCCATTACATAAAGAATATTCCTCGTTAAAACCTTACTAGATAAAAACCCAATGGGAAAAAAAATCTAGTGAAGGAAAAAGAGTACACTATTCTATATGTTTGTTTATTACTCCCCCTGATGAGATGATTCCTTTAAATCTTTAAACCGATGTATACCGATTTTATATCTCAACTTCTCAAATGTTGCAGTCGGTAAAGTCTTCGTGAAAATATCTGCGAGGTTGTCACATGACCGAATTTGTAGCACATCAATTTCACCTTTCTTCTGGAGTTTGGTGGCCTATGTTGTGTCCAATCTCCTTTAATATATCCTCCTCATAATTGTGCTATGCAAGCTGTATTCTCTTCATAAAGAGGAGTTGGAATATCTCTGATATATGATCATTCACAACTTTCTTGGATATAATGAATCATTCTCTACTTGCTTCACGAATGGTTGTAATTTCAGCATAATTTGAAGAAGTAGCTGCTTGGAGATATCAGAGGAATTGTTTAATTCCATTCTAATGTCATCGTGTTGGTGAAGAACTATATCTTGCTAATAAATTGACAGCAAAGGTAATATTTGGTCCTGTATTGTTAGCAAGATACATCAATGCACCAATTGCACTGAGATATGGTACTTCAGGACCAAGAAGTTCTTCATCCTTTTCTTGAGGTTGGAAAAGATCTTTATTCACATCTAATAACCGGACGACCATTGGAATACTCAATGGATGTGCTTTGCCCATGCCAAATCTTTTTAGAACTTTTGTTGTATATGTTGAATAAATGTTCAATTTGCCAAATGTTCAATTTGTAAACCAAGGCAAAGTGTAATTTTACGACCATCCTTGATGTTGAATAATCAATTGTTTCTTGAAGCTCTTCAGGAGTTTCAATAAGATTAATATCATCAACATATATAGCTAATATCATAAATTTAGAATCAAATTTCTAAATAGAAACACATGGACATACCTAGTTATTTTTAAACCCCGCTTTCAATCACTATTCACCAAGATGATTGAACCACATGTGCCCAGATGGCTTCAGGCCATATAATGATTTCTGCAATTTGATAGAGTAATTTTCACGAGGATAGTGTTTATATGCTGCAGGTATATGAAATCCTTCAGGGATTTTCATGTAAACATCATTTTCTAAATTTTCATCCAAGTAAGCAGTGACAACATCTAATAAGTGCATATCTATCTTTTCATGTACTGCCAAACTGATAAGATATTGAAGTGTAATAGTATCAACAACAAGAGAATAAGTGTCATTATAATCAATACCTGGTTTTTGTGAAAAACCTTTGGCTCCTAACCGTGCTTTATATCGTACGATTTATTTTCATTGCGTTTTCGCACAAATATCCATTAGTAGCTAATAGGTTTTACACCTTCTGGTGTTCGGACTGCAGGTTCGAAGACTTCACGTTTTGTCAGTGCATTTAACTCTGATTGAATCTCATCTTTCCATTGCAGCCAATCTTTTCTATGCCAACATTCATCAACTGATATTGGTTCAGGATCATCATTATCCTGTGTAACATCAAGAGATATATTGGATGCAAATATATTATCAATAATAATTTCTATCCGATTCCAACTTCTACCGAAAGTGGTATAATGGATAGAAATTTCAATATTACTTTCATTAACTTCTGGTTCTTTGTCATCAATATGAACATCTGGAACATTTAATCCTCTTTTCTTTCGAGGATTTTTATCTTTAGAACCAAGAGGTCGGCCACACTTCTAGCGTGTTTTTGGCTCAACAGCTATAGGTATAATCTTTTGTTCTGCTGGAACTTCAAGTTGAATATGAGCATCTATAGCTGGAAAATACGATTTTGTTACTCTTCTGGAGTCAACAAAAACGTCTGGCATTTGATTTGCAATGCTTTACAAATGCATTATACTGTTGAACTTCAAGTTCACACACGCTTGTATGCGAATCAAGATAATTTATGATGTTGTCCAATCAAGATCTTTCTTATACTGTTTCTGTCCTCCCCTAATTTAGGGAATAATGATTTCATAAGAGAATAATGAAAAAGAAAAGGAAATGTAAGAACATGATGACAAGTAGGAAATGCCAAGACATCTATTATAAAAATCTCCCTTTCTTTTTCACTCTTCTCGGTACCGACTTTTCCTCTTCCTCTCTTGTCTTTTCTTATCTTCCAACCCTCTACCTACCATCTACCTCTTCTTCTTCCTCATACAGATATATATATATATATATATATATTTGTATGTATGTTTGTATCGATATATATCTCAATCATCAGTCATTAGTAAACATCAAAAACAAAAACCACAAAGCAGATATGGAGACTCGTAATTCATTTGAGACATGGTCAAATTTTGACTTGGTTTCTGTAGCAGATTTTGATATATTTTCCTTTCCAAGCCAACCACTTCCTCCTAATTCTAACGCAAAAGATTTTAATATATTGTCCTTTCCAAGCCAACTGCTTCCTCCTAATTTTAGGTGAGATACCTTTGAGGGCTTCCTTTTTTTTTTTTTTTGTAGTGTGCTTGATAATGAAATTAAACTATCTTTTGGTTTGTTTTGATGTAAATCAGTGAACATACTGCTTGGGACCAATTTGATCTGCCCATGTAAGAGACTGCTTTTGATACTATTCCTCTTGATGCTATTCCTCTGAATGAGGATATGCTTGTGCATGATCCTTTCTACTCCTTAATGGATTTTGAACAAAGCCAAAATATGATTCCAGGTTATCATATATTCAAACATGAATTTTGAATTGTATTATCTTTACTAATATTGTTTTTCTTTTTCTAGGAGAAATAATGAGTGGTATTGGTAATGAAGATAAAGTGAGGACCCATGACATGCATAATATCGAAGTTCAAGATATTATTTCAGATGAAATTCCTATAGAGAATAAAAGGATTAAGAGGCAGATAGAGAAAAAGGGCAATAACTCCTAGACACTATCAAGAGAAACCATTTTGCAGTACTTCTACCTACCAATCAAGAGCGCGGCCAAAGAACTGAATATTGGCATAACCTGTCTCAAGAAAAGATGTAAGGAGTTAGGAATTCATCGATGGCCTCATAGGAAGTTGATGAGCTTGGAGACCCTAATCCAGAATGTTCAGGTTCTCTCTCACACACACTTATAATTTGCAAGTATGAAACTATGAAAGATTTATAAGTAAATAATCGATAATATCAACTTCGATTTACAGGAGATGCAAAATAAAGAAGAAGGAGGACATATGGCTAAGAAGAAGTTGAAAGAAGCCATTGAGATACTGGAATGTGAAAAGCAGTTGGTGGAAGAAAGTCCTGATACGCAGTTGGAGGATCAAACACAGAAATGGAGACAAGCATGCTTCAAGGCCAAATATAATGAGAAACATAAGTATAATAAACTTAAGGGGATCATAAAATCCCAAGACTCATTTCACAGTAACTTCACGTTAATTCTGCTACTAGTCTAGATGTTGGCTCAAAAGGGAAGGAAAATGAGGAGGATGCCGAAGAAAAGGAGCTGAAGTCCATAATTGCTAATTGTTTGTCTTCCTCTAATGTAAATATTGAAAAAGAACAATTACAAACATTCATCTTAAATTTGTCAGCTCAATTGCAAAAGAGCAACTACAAACATGTATCCTCAAGTTCATGTGAACACTAGTGATATGAATAAAAGATGTGATGCTTATTATTAATGAAAATATCCTTTTCCCTTTCTATTTCACTTCACGTGGCCAGTATTTCTCTGTGATAAGGGAAATATCGAGTGTGTCCATGACCATAACCACAGTCACTGCCACAACTACGACTAGAACGATTATAACGACTATAACGATGGCTTCTGCTGGAGCTAATAGCATTCATTTCTGGGAGTGCTGTTGAGCCAATTCATCTGGCTTCATGATTTCTCAATAACAACTCATATTAAATCTGTCAACTTTGGATACCCTTTTTCTCGATATTGTTACTGCAGGACAATATTTAAGGTATGAAAAGTGGAGAATGTCTTCTCCAATATATCTTCATCAATAACTTTTTCTCCGCATAATTTTAACTGAGATGTAATTTTAATACATTGCGGAATTCACGGTTTTAAAATCTTGCAACTTCAGGTGCAATCATTCATACCGTCTTCAGGTGGTCAAATCTTTTTTTTTCAACATTTAGATGTATTTTTGTATTGAGAACCCATGACATATAATTTTTTTTCAGAAATATCAAGGGTTACAAATTTGAGTTTAGCAAGGGTAACCATAGAAATTAATAAATGCGTACCTGTCTTCTGGCTTTAATAACGGCAGAAACTCGTGCTGATAACATGTTATAAAATTTGGGTAGTGTTAGAATAAAATTTACACACTACACACTAATAAAACTCTAACTATTCTTTGCACAAGAATTTCTCTCCTTCTTTTCTATCACAATTTTCTCTAATCTTTCTTTCACAAAATAATGGTGTATTATAAGTTTAGAGAATAGCTCTATTTATAGAGCTCTAATTAGTGGAATACATCATAGCATACATTATCTTCCACTAATCTTAATTAGTGGTGTCTCCACTAAATGGTGGACATCCATAAAAATCTTCTCTAATAATTCACATAAATCCATAATTAGTGGAGCCTCCACTAATTAATGGAGCTTCCAATAATTTTAAAATATTCATAACAGCAATGATAATTTTGAAAAAAAAATAAATAATATTTATTTAAATAAATTGCATAAATTAGAACAAAATTTAAATACTCATATTCAAAATTATTTAAGCAATTGTCTAACTACAATATAAATAAAATGGACTAAATATAAATGTTTAAATTTGTTGGCAAACTCAAAGAAAAAGGAATTCATATCAGTGCAAATTGATGGGAAATCCAATATTGCACAAGTCTTTTCCATTTTTTTGGAAAGACTCCAATTGGTACTGAGTTGCATTTTTCTTCTCAAGTCTTATTTGGCAAAAAAAAAAAAAAATACTTACATTTGAAATCAAATTTGTAATCCTTCTACTTTTGACCAATCGATTGTAGCATCCACTTTTGAACGTCAACATCATCAGGGATTTCAACGTAAATCACACATAACACCCTCCCAACCTTGTGGACCAAATCTACATGAAGAGAAAAACAAAATTAGATAATATAGATTTAGTAAGAGTATACTTAATTATGACCAAAAAAAAAAAAAAAAGAGCAAAACACTACTTTGCAATTATGTGCAAACCGAAACCAAACATTTGTTAGAAGTTGTGTCCTCAAATATTTTTGAGATAATAAGGTTTCTATGCTTTTTTTTTTTTTAACATGAGAAAAAAAAATACATCAAGGAGAATATTGCTATCAGAAAATAGATAACAATAAAAACAATATTGTGTTATTAATCCCCAAAATCCCAATATACCTAAACGATATTAAAAGTTTGAATTAGCAATGAAACGAATTTGACTTGTTTTGCCTTGTCTAATCCGCTAGATTCTCGTGCATAACAAAATTTCAGTGCCAAAAATTACCAACAGTAAAAGCAAGAATTCATATAATTGAAGCATATCTTAAGCCGCATAAGAAATAAGAAAATCAAATAATAGAGACCAACTTGAATTCTGGAGCAATCAAGATGTTTTGTTTTCTTCAATCGATATCGTGCATCCAACATAAAACCAATCGAAAAAATCCGATAAAAATGTTTAGAAAGCGTTCTCAAAGCATACCAAAAAAATCAAAACAAAAGAAAACAGAAGAAATCTTTGCGGAAGGAAAATTTACACACCATTTTCTTGGAGGGACTTTGGTGTAGAAGGCAGTAGGAGCCGGGAGCGGGCGGGGGGGGGAGATAGAGAGAGAGAGAGAGAGAAAGGAAGGAAAAAGAGAAGTGGAAGCAAAGAGGGTTATAAAGGTTTGAGGCGCCACTTTCTGTTTACCGGAATTTTCTGGACACTATTTCTTTGCTAATTTAACAGAGATTCACTATAGGAAAAATCTTCATTTGTGACGAATTTTTTGCAATGCCTACAGCACGGTCACTAATTAGCGACAATTTTGTGACGACAACATATGAAATTGCAAGTTGACCAGAACCGTCGCAAAATCTTCGCAATTTGCGATGGTTTTGCCCTGGCCAAAACTGCCATCACAATTCATAGCAAAACCATCTACATTTGCAAATCTTTTCTGATGGCTAAAATGCCCTCGCAAAACCCTCAGAAATTTGTGAGGGTTTTGCGACGGTTAATATTTTTTAAGAATACAATATTAAACAAAAAAGATAATTGTTACAACCGTTGTATCATCCTCACAATTAGCGATGATTTTGCAATGAACTTTTTATATTTTAACAAATAAAAGAAGATAAGTCAAATTGGGGAACTGTCACAAAACCCTCGCAAATTTGCGAGGGTTTTGCGACGGCTAATTATTTTTAATGAAGACATATGTAAAAGAAATTTTTTTGGGACGTCCATCACAAAATCATCGCAATTAGTGATGCTTTTGCGATGGACTTTTCGTAATTACAAATAAAATAGAAAAAAGGCTTTTTGGTTGAACGTCGCAAAACCCATGCAAATTATAGCAACGGTTGATTATTATTAACGATAAAATGAGTAAAAGAAAAAAAATTTAATGTCCATCACAAAATCCTCTCAATTTGCGAGGATTTTGCGATGAAATTTTTCATACTTAAAAATTTTAAAAAAGAAAAGTCTAGTTGGTCGACCGTCATAACACCCTCACAAATTTGCGAGGGTTTTGTGATGGTCAGTTGTTTTTAATGGTAAAATGTGTAAAATATTTTTTTTTTGGAATGTGCGAGGGTTTTGCAACGGACTTTTCAAAGTGAAAGATACAAAAAGAAAAAGTCTTGTTGGTTGTCCGTGGAAAAACCCTCGCAAATTGTAAGGATTTTGCGACGGTCAATTATTTTTAATGATGAAATATGTAAAAGAATATTTTTTTAGAGTGGCCGTCGCAAATTCCTCACAATTTGAGAGGATTTTGTGATGGAATTTTTCTTATTTAAGAATAAATAAAGGAAAAGTCTAATTGGTTGACCGTTGCAAAACCTTCGCAAATTTTCAAGGGTTTTGCAGTGAATAGCTCAATAACCATCACAAAACCCTCGCAAACTGCGAGGGTTTGGTGACAGTTGGTTTTTTTAATGAAAAAATATTTAAATAATTTTTTTAAGTATCCATCGCAAAAACAACCCAGTTTGCGAGGATTTTGTTAAGTACTTATCATATTTTAAAAAAAGAGACAATTCTAAACCATTGCAGAACCCTCGTAAATTTGCGATGAAATTTTAAATTTTAAATTACCCACCTTTTCTAGGGTAAAATTTTCATATTGAAATTTTTGAATTGTTGCACTAAATGAATTGAATATTCCTTTCCATCAATTTTTTGAATTTTTGCACAATGAAAATTTGAATACCCTAATTCGTTGCAAATTTGTTGCAAATCCGCCATTAATTGCAAGGGATTTACGTCTTCCCTCGCAAAACCCTCGAAATTTGTGAAGGTTTTGTGACAAAATAGTGTTTTCATCCTATATATTTTTTAATTTTTATTTATGTGTTTCTGTGGTGGTCTATTTTGACAAATTTATTGAAATATTTTTAATAACGTGTCTCAAATGGTGCATTTTATTATAAATGTGTATATGTAATTATGTTTTGTTATACACTTAATATATTACATAAGTAAATATATATAGTTAATTATGTTCTGTTATGTTACATAAGTAATTATATATAGTTAATTATATTACAATTTGCGATGATTTTACGATAGAATTTTTCATATTTAAAAAAAAAAGAAAAAATCTGGTTGGTTGACTGTCGCAAAACCTATTCAAATTTTTATTTTGCAAAGGTGTAAAGTTTTATTACACGAAATTCATATTATTTAGGAAAATCACCAAAAATCCTAAACAACAGACAAAGTCCATTTAAGCAAAAAAATTTCACATTTATTGGTATTCCTATGAGTAAATTCATTTTCAAAATTCAAACATGAAATTCTGCTTTTACTATAAAATAGGGTCAAAATCATTTACATAATTAATCAAGAAAATCATTCTAGTTTTAAACAAAAACTTTCAATTTAAAACCTTCAAATGTTAGGTGAATTAAGATATATTTTCACCCAGTACACCAAGAATTCAAATATCTTTTCAAAAATTAATGTTCCCATTCAAAATTTTATTTTGTAAAGGTGTAAAGTTTTATTGTCCGAAAATCATATTATTTAGGAAAATCACCAAAAATTTAACAGCTATCCTAAGCATCAGACAAAGTCCATTTAAGCCAAAATTTTCAACATTTATTGGTATTCCTATGAGTAAATTCATTTGCAAAATTCAAACATGAAATTCTGCTTTTACAATATAATAGGGGTCAAAATCTTTACTTAATTAATCAAGGAAATCATTCTATTTTTAAACAAAAACCTTCAGTTTAATATCTCCATATGTTAGGTGAATTAAGATATATTTTTCTCCCCAGGACTCCCCCAAAAAAGGATTCAAATAATTTTTACATAAAGACTTGGGTGAATAGCAACCAGTTTTGAGCAGTTAATATGAAAATTCCATATCTCCCAATTTACAGATGATTTTTTGGTGATTCTTTTTCAAAACTTTTCCTAACATCTCACAGTGTATACTATGAAAACGTCAGGTGAAAACTCCGGAGTTTCAAGTTTCGGTTCAGAAACAGGGGATTTAACAGCTTATACTAGTTCAAGTTTCGGAGTTTCAAGTGTTTCGATACCAAACCTTTGCAAACACTCAAACAATTTCCCAACAAATCCTAGATCATACAAAACCTCAAACCCAATTTCTTATGACCATAGTTTAGCTTCAAAACCAAACATCCAAATTAAAGTTCCTAAATTCCAGCAATATCTTCAGTTTTTCCGACAACTTTCCTTAGGCATTAGTGACACTTAAACACATTATATTTGCCAATAACCATCACCAGCACCTATGGCCACATTTCCACTGTATATACACAACTTTTTTTTTTTTTTCCCGTCATCACAAATTGCAGCACTCAAAGTATATATTTACTGATCAAACTTCCCTGGACAGAAATTCAGTTTTGATAAAATAAAATAGAATAAAATAAAAATGTTTTCTTGCACAAAGCTTCGTTTCTCAAATAACTCAACATGTTCCTAAGCTAAACGCATCATTTCTTCATGGAGAAAACACAGATAGACAGCAACGAAGTCATTTTCTCGGAAATCAAGCAGTCCATTCGGTTTACTGTTTTCAATTACATCAAGTGGGAAAAATGAGTTCTTCACATAAAAGACATTATTATCGCATCATATACCGTACCCCCAGCAAGACAGCAAGTTTGAATCAGATTTTAACCCCCAAATAGCATAGAACACTCAAATAAGAAAGTAGTAAAACAGAGCATTTTACCTTGGTCAAGTGAAAAACAAGAGAAAAGTGAGTTCTTTTGCCAACCTCTTGAAGCTCTACTCTTATGCAATGAAAGGTAGCCAGATGAAGGTTTGATCTTCAAGTCCTTGGCCCATCTATTCTTATGCAATGAATGGTAGCAAGACTATGATAAATGGAAGGAAAATTGGTGAAATTACCGCAGTTCTTCAGCTCAATGACAGCTAAAAAGGCTTTTCCAAGTTCCAAGAGTAGTCTTGCTTAAGGTAAAATATTTGCAAGAAAAAAAGTTAGCATGTGGAAGTGAGTGGCGGTTGGAATGATGGAAATCATGCTGCCAGCAGCTTGGCCGCTAGGAAATGAGGACTTTTTCCCCACGGGAGAAGTTTGAGAAAAGAAATTTTTAGAGAGAAAGAGAAAAAAAAATGTGGGGCAGCCGCCTAGTGTGAAAATGGCGGTGGAAAATAGTTTTTTATATTAGGGTTAGGCTCATCCAAGGGTTGTGAAAAGTTTATTTGAGTTGACCCTAAATTCATGGGTTGAGATATAATGTGTTTTCGTGGTCAAAGTGGTTCATCAATCTTGGTTTCCCTTAGGTGAAGTAATGAAATTAGGTCAAAATTTTAAAATTTGTCTTGACTTGAATGTTGACCAAAACTTTCAATTAATTAAAAATCAAGGCTAGTTTTGCCATAAAATTAGATTCGTAAAGAAATTCTTTTCTCTAGCTAGAAGTCATTGCAATAATATTATCATAGACACAAAATTATAATCAATCAAGAATGATTCACTAACCGCATATCAAGCAAATAGTCTCACATAATTTATGCAAAATAATCACACGAGCAATTGAATTAATTCATATAATAAAATTTAATTATCTAGTATTCATTGAGTAAAATTTGTAGGTTATTAGAGGTGCCAACATAAATGAATTTCTTAAGCAACATTAAAAATCCTTTTGAAGAATGAGCAACCAAGCTACCCACCATATGGAGATTACTATAGAAAAGGAAGATGAAATGGATGAAGGTGGAGTTATGGCGTTATATACAGGCCTATACCATTGAAAAGAAAGAGACTCTGCATTAGGAGGATGAAAAAAGTGAGCATACCAAGAAATCGTGTGAGATTCTACAAGAACAAAATCCCCAAAGAGCCAAGAGAGGACATAAGGAGAAAATGCATTTGTTGAAAGAACTTGGGATTGTAGAAGCTAATAGAATCCAGGATATTATTAATGGACTACTTTATGAAGATTGTATCCTACTTTCCACTAATTTTGTAGTATTCTTGTCTTTTGTAGGTACCTTTTTGTTCAAGGATAAAAGGATGCCAATGATAATGAGAAGAACTCGACAAGTTGCTAGTAGCCGCACTTTTGAAGACCAAGTCCTTGCTCGAAATCAAGGGTGGTAACTTAGTGATTGTGGGCAATTAATTGCAAAGTAAGGATTTCTAGACTACTTCTTTAAGAGCTACAATGTTTGATTTGGAATTGGGAACTTTTCATTGTGATGATTTGTTTGAAGGGATAATTGATACTGTAAGTATTGATGCACTCTTTAGATATAATATGTACTCATATGTAAAAGAAGAATTTTGTGTGTCTAAAGAGATGCCAAGGAATATGGTTCAACCCTTTATTCTCAATGAGATTATTGATTTGCATGTACCGTTCCCCCTCAGAAACCTACCCTTATTGTTAAATACTTCTTGGTCAGCACTAATTGTTAATTTTTTTTGTATCAAGAGCAAATGAAGAAGGGCGATGAACGGAAAAAGTGTTTATCTTTATTTTATTCTTGCTTTCTTAGGAATTAGATTTCATCAACCCTTTTATCTATTTCCTGTTTGTTTATATTTCCTAAGTATGCTTGATGATAGTCTATTTTCTTTTAACTTTACTAGATTTTTATTTCTTTTTGCCGGTCTACTTTCTTTTAGCTTGTGATGATGTCGTCAGATTAGGTTTCCTTAAATGCTGGAATTATGCACGGAGGTGTCAAATCTAAACTGCACCGCATCATGGGCTCTCTGAATATATGATATTTTTGAACATCTGGACATGCACGGTACCATGGAAAATATTGGGCAAAATGTCGGCTTCCAATATTCTAACACTGAAACTCATGTTATGTAGAATGGTGTGCAAGGGGACCTCGATGATGCCCTATAGCTTCAATTAAGCTCTTTTTCACTTTTTCTCTCCTGGAATTCCACTTCTAAATTCCAATTATTGTAGCCTACGTCAAACAAGGAGAAAATAGGTTATTAAATTACAATCTAGAGCAATTTCTTAAGACTTTAAAGCACAAATAATATATAAAAATATGCATATGATGAACCATAATCTCCCATTTCTACTTGAACACATTTCCAACAATGCTCTGTTTTAATCACACTATTGTCACACTTAATACACACATTAAATCATGTTATTCACTCATATAGGCTTATACACATAATGTGGTTCAGAACGTCACATGATTGACCACCTTATTCATATAAAATTCACAAAGGAAAGAACATTACATGTCAAAACACAAATCTGGACATCTTACGTGTAACTTTTTTTTTTATTTAAATGTAAATATATTAATATTTATCAAAAAGAATATGCATGGATTACTAGTTTATAGTCAAGGAGACTACAAGCTAGTAGATCTCAATACAGTTCGAAAAGGTAGGCACAACATTAGGGTACAAAGTAAAGATAACAGTGTACACATGTGTTTTAATCTTCTTGATAATCTCCAACGGTTGGCACACCTCATTCTCAAAAATGGCCTTATTTTGAGCAAACCAAATGTAGTAGAAAGTGGCTGCCAAAGCAGTAGACTTAGCCTTAGTAAACCACGAAGTACCACGGTTGGTGCGCCAAAACCACCTAAGACAAGCTCTAGCTGAATCCAGATTATTCGGTAAACCAAGCCACTTTTTAACTTTCGTCCAAATAGTAGATGAAATTGAGCATTTGAAAAATAGATGATTAGACGTTTCCAGATGTACCTTACACAAAGGACAGGACAAGTCATCAAGCCTGAACACAAGTGTATCCTTGGTCTTAAGCCTACCCTTAGCACACAACCAAAGAATTAAAGAGTGTTTGGGCGTTAGTCCCTGTTTCCATATGGTATTGGTCCAAAACACCGTCTGTACAATTGATCTCAGATAGTTATAAGCATAGCCTGTGAAAGAATTAGTGCACATGGCCCAAGAATGAAGCAGATCAGCCGCACAGTTAATATCTCGTTCATGCTCCAGTATCATATCTCTAATTGCAAGCAGTCTACGAAATATGGGTGAGTGGTCCCTGTGAAGGTCATTCTCCCAAACAGATCTGCCTTTCAAATAATAGTGTGTCACCCATTTGACCCACAAGGAATGTTTCTCCGATTGGATGTCCCAAATGATTCTAGACAGTAACGCTCCACTCCAAGTGTGGAAGTCACGCAAACTAAGACCACCCTCGTTTTTCAGGAGACAAATATTCTTCCATGCAATCAGGGAGTTCTTTGAGTCCCATAGAAAATCCCTAGCCATCCTATCCAACTGACAAATAATAGCCGTTGGCGTAGGGAGGATAGATAACCAGAAACACTCAACCCGGAGAACATATTGGATCAGTTGGAGGCGCCCAGCATAAGAGAGAGAATAAGCGCACCATCGGCCAATGTATGAACCAATGCGGTCAAGCAATGGTTTGTAGGTAAGCCGAACTTTACCATTTATGATTGGTAGGCCAAGGTAGTGGAACAGGAATTCCCCAATAGGTATGCCAGTAGTTTGCAGAATATTCTCCTGATCATTCAAGTGGATCCCAGCAAGATAAATATTGGACTTATCCTTATTGATTTCAAGACCCGAGCACCTTTTAAATTCTTTTAGGCAGTTAAGGAGAATGCGTATAGAGGAACAATCACCCTTAGCAAACAACATAAGGCCATCCGCAAAAGTAAGATGAGTAATCCTTCGCCCTTTACACTTGGGATGATACTTGAAAATGCTGCCAAGTGTGTGAACTTTGACAATCCGTGAGAAATATTCTAAGCAAATGACAAATAGCAAAGGGGAAATCGGGTCCCCTTGGCATAGACCTTTTGCTCCAGTAAAGAATCCATGGACAGTCCTATTGATAGCTACAGAGTACGAGGCAGTGGTGACACATTGCTCGATCCAATTCACAAAAAGAGGAGGGAACCCAAGCTCCGCAAGAAGATCCATTAAGAAATCCCAATTAACTGAGTCATATGCCTTCCTTAGGTCCACTTTAATTGTACATCGAGGAGAAACTATTGTTCTACTATATATTCGCATAAGTTCCCGAACCATCAAGATATTATCAGTCATGAGTCTGTCTTGAATGAATGTCAACTGAGAAGTGTCCACAAGGATAGGTACAACCAGCTTAAGTCTATCGGCTAGCATCTTGGATATAATCTTGTACACCACTTTTCAACAAGAAATAGGACGGTAGTCACACACCCTCTCAGCATGATCAGTTTTCAGAACCAGGGTAATAATAGAATGGTTAATCTGCTTAAGAATTTTGGCAGATGTGAAGAATTCTGAAATAGCATCAAAATAACTTTCTCCCACCGTATCCCAAGCTTTCTTGAAAAATAATGCTGAGTATCCATTAGGGCCGGGGGCTTTGAAATCACCAATGTCCCATAGGGCTGATTTGATATCTTAGATAGTGACATCCCTAACCAAGTCCATCTTCAGCTCATGAGGTACCAAAGGACCAGCCCTAACGTAGTCCATATTGATTCCCTGGCAGTCCATATTCGTCCCTAGAAGAACATGGTAATAGTTCACAAATTCATCAGCAAGATCCCTGTGGCTAATGGTCATGCTACCATCATCCTTGCGAATCGAAGCAATGAATCCCCTATTTTTATTCCTTTTAACAATGTTGAAGAAATAACGAGTGTTCCTATCAGTGTGTGCTACATACCTTCCTTTAGCAAGTTGCTGGTAGAACTTCATTTCTGCCTCCGCAATACATCATGCAAATCTTTTACACTCCTTGAAGTGTGTAATAAGATTCTGATCCTTAGGGTTTGCCAGTAAAAGCTGTTGGGCATTGATTACAGCCTGGTTCGCATGTTCAACACGATCCGACAGGTGAGAGAACTCCAGTTTGTTAAGCTTCCTCAGGTCATACTTTAACAATTTCAATCGACGACAGTGGGTGAACTGTTGGAACCCCCTATATTGCTGATCCCAGACCCTTTTGACAATGTTATGGAATGAAACATGGTCAGCCCAAAAATTAAGGAACCTGAACAGTTGTACTGATTCCAAAGTATTATCAACCAATGACCAAATAGTAGGGCTATGATCAGAAATGCAGCCAATAGGGAAAAACTCCACTGAAGCCTGGGTAGAGCATTGAAACCAAGCATCATTTCCCATAATGAAAATGAAGTTTCCCAATAGGAATGCCCGTGTCATCCAGGATACTCTCCTGTGTATCCCTCCGAATCCTAGCAAGGTAAATATTTGACTTATCCTTGTTAATCTCAAGGCCCGAGCACCTCTTAAAAATTTCCAAGTAGTCAAGGAGAGTATGGACAGAAGAATAATCTCCCTTAGCAAACAACATCAGGTCATCTGCAAAGCAACGTGAGTAATTCTTAATGCCTCACACTTGCGATGGTATCTGAATGGAGTCCCAAGTGTGTGCACTCTAACAACTTGAGAGAAATATTCCAAGCAAATGACAAATAGCAAAGGAGAGATCGGATCCCCTTGTCTCAGACCTTTAGCACCTCTAAAGAAACCATGCACAGTCCCATTTATAGCAATAGAAAAGGAAGTAGTGGTCACACACTGCTCAATCCAGTTCACGAAGATATGAGGGAACCCAATTTCTGTAAGTAATTCCAGTAGGAAATCCCAGTCAACTGAATCATAAGCCTTCTTAAGGTCCATTTTAAGCGTACATCTAGGAGAGACTCTAGTCCTACTATATTCACACATAAGCTCTTGAACCAGGAGGATATTATTAGTCATTAGTCTATCGTGGATAAAAGCAGTTTGGGAGATGTCCACAAGGTGTGGAACAACCAACTTGAGTCTTTCCGCCAAAATTTTTGATATAATCTTACACACCACGTTGTAGCACGAGATTGGCCAAAAATCACCCACTCTCTCTGCATGTTCAGATTTGGGGGCCAAGGTAATAATAGAATGGTTGATTTGCTTCAATAATATGCCAGATGTGAAGAATTCCAAAACAACATCACATAAATTCTGACCAACAGTATCCCAAGCTTTCTTGAAGAAAAATGCAGAATAACCATCTGGACCCGGAGCTTTGCAGTCACCAATATCCCACAGGGCCAATTTAATATCCTGTATAGTGACCTCTTTAGTCAAGACATCCATTAGATCATAAGGGACCATTGGCCCAGCACGAACATAGTCCACATTGATTTCCTGGCAGCATACCTTAGTTCCCAGTAGGTTACGGAAATATTCCACAAATTCATCAGCGAGAGCCTTAGGACTATCAGTCATGTACCCATCTTCCTTGAGAATAGAAGCAATGAAACTCTTTTTTTTATTCCTTTTGACAATGTTGAAGAAGTACCGAGTATTCTTGTCAGCTTGAGCAACATACTTACCTTTTGCAAGTTGGTGGTAGAACTTCATTTCTGCCTCCGCAAGATACCATGCAATCCGTTTACACTCCTTGTACTGTGCAGCAAGATTCTGATCCACGGGGTTTTCAAGTAATGATTGTTGGGCATTAATAACAGCTAAGTTTGCTTGTTCAACATGACCACACAGGTGAGAGAATTCCAGTCTGTTTAATCTCCGAAAGTCCCGCTTTAGCTCTTTCAACCGACGGCAGAGAGTGAACTGATGGAATCCCGAGAACGTACGATCCCATACTCCCTTGACAATATTATGAAATGAGTCATGGTCAGCCCAAAAATTAAGAAACCTGAATGGACGAACAGATCCCCCGTTATTGTCAACCACTGACCAAATGACAGGACTATGATCAGAAAGAAACCCAATAGGGAGGAATTCCACCGAAGCCTGTGCATGGCATTGGAACCAAGCATCATTACCCATGACTCGATCAAGTTTTGACCACACCTTAGAATTTGTTTAGGTAAATTGCGAGCAGACATAAGGAAGGTCCTCCAGACCAGAATCAGCACATAATGAGGCAAAGTCCCTAATTTTATATGAAGTCGGCATGGTACCACTGAGTTTATCATCCACATGTAGATAAGTATTGAAATCACCCATTAGGATCCATGGCTCCGATAACACAGAGGATAAGTGCTCAATCTCATTCCACAAAGTCCTTCTTGCCACAACAGAATTAAAAGCATAGACGAAAGAAAAGAAATAAGTAACATGAGAAATCTTACATGTGATGTGAACCGTGATAGCCTGAGGCGAGCATTGGACAAGGTACACATCCACATTTGCCCCATTCCAGAAAATGACAATTCTACCCCCATCAGCTTCAACCATGTTATGTAAAACTGACCAATTACAGAAATTATGCTGGAGGATATTATCCAGCCCATCAACCGTCAACTTTGTTTCCAATAAACCTATGACATCCACACGATATTTTGAGATGAATTCTCGAACCCCGCGCTGCTTGAGGGTCCTGTTGAACCCTCGAATATTCCATGAAGCAACTCTCATGATGGCCTAATTAGTGCCTGTTTGGCACCAATCAAGTCAACACTATTTGGAGAATATTTCTTCCATACTGACCGAGTAAATTCCGAAGCCTGTTTGGTAGCTTTACCTGCATTCACCATAGCCGATAGGATTTCGTCAGGACTACGATCCTTTCAAGTAGTAGAGACTGACTTTTTAACTCCAAATTGGACATGCCTCTGTGAATTGGATCTCATTTGCAGACGCCCTATTTGCCTTGTCCTGGACCTTCCCCTTACATCCCTAAATTGTCCTCGTTGCCCAACTGATGTTGATGGATTATCTTTGGCTCTAGCATCCCCCATCATTATCTCTACACTACCTTCAGCCACAGATAGAGTGTTGTGCCTTTGTACATCACCATTATTTTAAACAGGCTCTTTTCCCTTGTCAAGACGAGTCTGCCTTGATTGGAGAGGGGAAACTGACCTCATCTCCTGTTCGACTAGTGCAAACACGGGCCTTGGCCTATTCTTTATCCAGTTGTTAGTCTGGTCACTACTATTTTGCAGCAGTTGTTCCCTCTTTTTCATTTTTCCCCCATACAAGCATTTGTGACATGGCCAAATTTGCAACAAAAGTTACAATAAGATGGTTCAAACTCGAACATGACAATTTGCTGTTTAATCTTGCCGGAAGGTAGTCTAATTGGCACCACTTTCACTAGGGGTTTTGATACATCTACTTCCACTAGAACACGGGCATAGGACAGACAATCCAATGTCGCTGTGAGCATATCAGTCATAATTGGTATACTAATAGAAGAGGCAATTTTACTGAGAGACTTCATGTTCCAGCAACTAAGAGGCAAGGATGGGAAAGTGACCCATATAGGCATTATACTTACCTCTTCCAATGAAAAATCAAATTCCACAAGCATCCCCTTTAGTATTGAGTGATCTTCCAAAAATTGCATAAGGCCTTCCATGGAGAACCTTGTGTCTGTCATCTTCTAAGTTGAACTAAAAAACCAGCCATCCCGAGGCATGCGAGTGTCACTACAAAAAAAACCAGCAAATACGATGACATCAATTACGACGGCCACAAAACTGTCGTAATTGACTATTTTTAACGATGGTTATTGAGCAATCGTATTAGACCATTATATACGACGGTTTTAGTATAACCTTCGTATTAGGTCAAACAAATACGACGGCTGAACAAAGTGTCGTATTTGGTCGACCTAATATGACGGTTTTGCTCAAACCGTCGTATTTGTATGACCTAATACGACGGGTAGGCTTAGCCGTCGTAAATAATGTGAGTTAAATTTAATTTAAATTTGGCTGTTTTTATAAATATCACTCTTTAACAACCGTTGTATGAGTCAAAATTACTGTAATTTATGTTTTTGAAGTAAAATAAAATAAATCAAAAGTAGTTTGAATTATATCTATTTTTTTTTCAAATTTAGTTAGTAGTTTTATTAATGCTTCGGTTGGTTCTTAATTTGATATATAATTATATATACTTGTAAATACATTATTTTTATTACTATTTTATAAGTGTTACTAAAAAATGTGATAAAATAAAACTAATGACTTTCAAATTTGTTATAATTAAATTAACTTGTTTTAACGTTGTAGTTATATATCTAGCTAGCTAATTAATATATAGTAATTAATTAATTAGATCATTAATCTTGTAAATAAATCTACAGTTAACATCTTATGAATTCAATTTTCTTATATTTGTATTAAAGAGCGAGTTTAAATTTCATTTTGTTAGTTAATTATTCTATGATATGTTTTTTGTGTGTCTGTATTATATATATATATATATATATATATATATACACGTACTTGTGTGTGTATGAAAAATTTTAATTGCAAAGATATATGCATGCGTGTGCATATATCTATGTAATATATATAATATAATTAATATTTTTGAATTAAATTTAATGTACTTTTGTGTCATGTTAGTGTGTGTGTGTATGTATATATATATATATATATGTATATATAAATTTAAAAATAATTAAATTTTTTTAAAAATCGGATCAAATACGACGGTTATACAATACCCGTCGTATTAATTTCATTTCATACGACGGTTATACAACCGTCGTATGTACCCTTTATATCACTCCGAGTGATCCCGGCATAGTCTTCTTTCTCTGTTCTTCGTTGAGCTTCAACTGTTTCTTCTCGCGCCTCTTTTTCTCGGAGTTGTCTTCTTCCCTGCGCATCGTCTTTTTCGCGTATCAAATTGCTCGGTCAGTCTATCTTCTTCTCCAGGCTGTCTTCTTCTCCGTTGCATTTCAGCCACCTAGCTCCGCCTCCGCTTCTGCGTCCGGGTATGTCCTTCAGATCTATGCTGCTTGTTAATTTGTTCAGCTATTCTGGTTGAGATTACTGAGATTCACATTGTATATGGTATTCTGCTTGAATGCTAAATCCAGAATCTGATATAGTTCTCTCACTATCACAATACCTAGATTAAATCTTGACCAGTTCAATTGTAAATACTTGAAATTCCCGAACTATTACCTTAACCAAATGCATTTGACCAATTAATATTCTGATGTTTCTCTCCTCATTGACCTTTTTTTCATGATGAGCAGCTTCAAGAGCTTTATATAGCATTTCAAAAACAGCTGGTCCTTCCAAATTCTTGTGCATCACCATTGCCAGTCCCTGAAAGGAGAGGATAACAAAATAAATTTTAGATCCTGTACTTATGTACCGTAAATTGTAAACTTGCCATGTAACAAGACTACTGAAAGTTCCTTGACAAATTAAGTTATACAGATTTATCTTGAGTAATGAGCAAGTGCCATTAGAGTTCCATTTGCCAAGGAAGACCAAGCACAGCAATTTTTTAGGATATACATAAGAAAAATAAGGTCCCTCATCAATAAAGTGTCACCCATATCACTAATTTTCTTGAGGATAATGAGGTTGAGTTCAAGTAACATCCATGATGACTCTCAATATTTTGAAGATTGAAAGTGTTGACAGAAAATGAAAACAGGTGCTCAAATAGAATGGCTGATAAAATTAAGCCGAATAATAGATTCCAATCATATACCATCAAATGAATTTTAAATGGGAAATCCCTCAAATTTTTTTCAAAGAATCTGAATAAAATAGTTTTATGGATGAAAATTAAATAGTGAGAGAACTATATAAATCAACTGTTAGGATGCAAGGAATTTAGTGTTTTACTGGAAGATCTTTTTCTTATTGTTTTTCTAATCCACCCAACTGTAATGGTATATGATTTACAGCTTCATACCAAAAAATGTACCCCGAATGTCCCCTGAAGTAGGTCACTAGACCAACAAGAAGCATGTATTCAAAGTTCCATCAGATGAAATTTCAATTCTTAGATCAACTCTAATAGGTATACAGATTTAAACCCATTAAGCCCTTAGCACTTCTGACCTTTGTTGCATGCATTCTATCAAATTATTTGAGGATCTAAAGAAGCTTCATATGGCTCTTAAATTCCATAGCTCATTGCTGAAATTAGGTGCATTCATGCTCACTTGCTTCACATCATGAATTACTCTTGCAACTTTAAGAAAAAATGCCCATGCCTTTAAGAAAGTTTCTTTTTAGTATATAAATCATGGCTCTATTGATCTAGTTACAACAAATCTTTCATCGAACATCTTTTACAGCAGTAGCACTCTTCTTTATGTTGATGATAGATAATCTAAAAAATATACCAAAGGGTTCGGTGTCCATGCAAAGTTTGTATAAATGTACTATGGCATTGCACAGGTGTTGTCAATAATTATTTGTTAAACAAGAGAATCGATAGGACTTGTATTTGGTAGAGATTTCATGGTGAGAAATTATGTCAAGTTGGGATGATGATAATGATAATAGCAATGTAGGATTTTGACAATGACTTTGATTATAGAGCTTAAGTTTTGTTTCATTGTATATAGAGGTTTGTTATAAACATGATTGAATGGTTGGATGGTTTTATGAGTTTTTTATTGGTTGAATTGCATAATTGCGCATTTTGAGGTGGCCTAGTGCCTGGAAAATATTCATTTTATAGGGGAAACTCTGTCAATTTTATTTTTTTTCAAAGAATCTGAATAAAATAGTTTTATAAGAAAAATTTTTACAAATAATTTTATTTTTTTAAGTCGATAATTTACTAAATATGTGGTATGTTTATCTTGATTTTTTAAGTAGATTTTTTAAAGTATTTTTTAAGTAGCTTATTTGTTTAAGTAGACACTTTTTTTCTTTTGAGGCAGAGGATTTTGGCGTTCCAAGATATCTTGATTAATTAAATATTTTATTTTCTCTCTTTTAAAAACTCTCAAGGAGTGTATTTATTTGTTTTAACTACTACTAAAACTATGTTTATCATTTCCACTACTAAAAAGGAGAATGAACACTAATTTGATGGGGATTGAATTCTTGACCTATTTCCATTTTATCATTTCCCTTATTTTCCATTCATTCTTGAATATGTTTATCGTAACGAAACTTGTAGATCGACTAAAAATATGGATAAATGAATAGGAAGATGGACTGATCGTGGATTTACTTACAAGACCGTTTGGGTGATGAATATAATAAAGGTTTGGATGCCTTTGTAGAATTTGCATTAAGAGACAAACCTAATGGATCCAAAATCCATTGTCCTTGTATGAAGTGCCAGAATAGGTATCTTTATAGTACAATCGATGTCAAACAACATTGCCAAATGTGGGGTTTCATGCGTTGGTACAAAAAGTGGGTTGTTCATGGGGAAACATACTTATCTTCTTGCAATACACCTAGCAACATCCCTTCGACTGAAAATGAACATTTGGATGATATGGCTAAGATGCTTTAAGAAATTGGTGGCATTAGTGACTTGGATAATGCAACTAAAGAGCTTGATGATTTGAGAGAGATACATGAATTGTTGGGAGAGGCTAATATAGAATTGTATCCCGGTTGTACTAAATTTTCTTCACTTTCATTCATTATGAGATTGTTACATTTAAAAATCCTGAATGGGTGGTCGAACAAGTCAGTTGATATGTTACTTGAGCTTCTAACGGATGCTTTTAGTGAGATGGGAGTGAAAATTCCCAAGAATTACTACGAGGCTAGTAAGATAACGAATGTGTTAGGAATGGAATGCAAAGTCTGGGATGTTTGTCCAAATAATTGCATAATATACAGGGGGAAAATGAGGCCGCACAACTTTGTGAGGTATGCAATGCTCCGAGGTACAAGAAAGAGGGTAGTACAGTTGCATGCAAATGTGTTAGGTATTTTCCGCTGACTCCGAGATTGAAGTGATTGTTTATGTCTCGCAAAACTGCATCCTTTATGAGGTGGTATCACGAATATCGCGTGAAAGATGGAGTCTACAGACACCCAGCTGATTCTAAGGCTTGGAGAAAGTTTGATGAGTTGCATTTGGAATTTGCAAGTGACTGCCGAAATGTTAGACTTGGATTGGCTTCGGATGGATTTAGTCCGTTTTCAAATATACACATACCACATAGTACTTGGCCAGTTGTTTTAATACCATACAATTTGCCACCCTGGCTATGCATGAAGCAACCTTATTTTATTCTGTCAACTCTCATCGATGGCCCGAAGAGTCCGGGAAACAAAATTGACGTATTTTTACAACCATTGATCGAGGAGTTGAAACAATTGTGGCTTGACGGTGTGCTTACTTATGATGCTCGAGGCAAAAGAGATGTTCCATCTACGTGCGACTATTATGTGGACCATAAGTGATTTTCCAGCGTATGGTAATCTCTCTGGCTATAGTGTTCATAACCAGCGAGCTTGTCCGATATGCGGTATCAACTGTTTATCTTACCGTTTGCCTAATGGTGGTAAATATTACTTCTTATATCATCGTAGATTTCTTCAACCATCACATAAGCTCCGTAGGGACAAAGTTTCTTTCTATGGTGGAATGGAATTACGACAAGCACCAAAAAGGAGTACGGGAACAGAAATTTTGACACATCTTCAGGGTTGTTTAACAGAATATGTTGTAGATGATATGAGAATTAGAATACAGATTGACTACGAACGGAAGTTTGGCATAAATTCTTATAATTGGAAGAAGAAGAGTATTTTTTGGGAGTTGCCATATTGGGAGAGTAATTTGATGAGGCACAACTTGGACCCGATGCATATTGAGAAAAATTTTGCGAGATAATCTGTTGTTTACAATACTTGGGTGACAGTACTTCTTCAAAAGATAACTTCAAAGCTCGTCAAGACACTGCAGGCAATGAATATTAGAAAGTCTTTACATCCAATTTTAAAACCGTCTGGAACTGGATACAGTTTACCACCAGCTCCTTACACAATGAGTCGGTCGGAAGTTGAAGTTTTTTTTGACAGTATTGAAGGAATTGAGAGTCCCCGATGGCTATTGTTCTAATATTTCTCGACGGGTAAACATGAGGAGAAAGACTTTAGGAGGCTTGAAGAGTCATGATTCCCACATTTTACTCCAACAGTTAATCCCGTTAGCAGCCCGCACAACTTTGCCCAAGAATGTAGTGCAACTTTTGATTGAGATTGCTTCATGTTTTAGGCAGTTGTGTTCTAAAGTCAACAAAGAGAGGCATCTCGAGTATCTGCAAGATCGTTTTGCAGTTACACTCTGTCTTCTTGAAAAGACATTCATCCCTAGTTTTTTTGATATAATGGAACATTTACCGATACATTTGGCCGATGATGCATTATTAGCTGGTCCAGTTCAATGTCGATGGATGTTTCCAGTTGAAAGATACTTGAAAACTCTCAAGTGTTACGTGCGCAATCGTGCTAGACACGAAGGTTCGATAGCCAGTGGATATTTAATGGAAGAATGTATGACATTCGTGTCGAGATATTTAGATGATGTTGAGAGCAAAGAGAATAGGCCTCCACGATATGTTGATGATGACAACCCGATGGGTAAACCAGTTGGAAAAGGGATTGATGTAATATTTGATCGTTTAACATTGATGCAAGCACATCGGTGGGTTTTAGCCAACTCTGACATCCTTAAACCTTATAGAGAGTCAGTTTTCCTTTCAACCCATTGTCCTTCATTTTTTATGCTTTTTTCATTATAACTTCTAAAATTTGACGTGTGTTCTACTTGCAGTCTTCACATGTCTGTCATAAATAGAGAGCATCCAAGATCTCGGTTACATGACAGACAACGTATTCATTCTCAAACGTTTCACAGTTGGCTCAGTCATTATGTAAGTAAAAACAAACACAATATAGCAAGTTTTCCTCGACAACAATTAGTTGTTATAACACTTATATTTATTATAGGTTGATGAGAATGAAGAATGCCCTGATATTCCTACTGAAGTTAAAAAGCTTGCAAATGGTCCTTTCAATCAAGGGTTGCGCTACAATGCATGCAACGTGAATGGCTTCCGATTTCGTACAATAACATATGAGGCTAACAAGTCAACCCAAAATTCTGGCGTCATGTGTAAAGCTGATACTACGAGTTATTCCAGTCCAAGAGATATGAATCCTGTAGCAGCTGGTGTCAACTACTATGGAGTGCTTACTGATATTATAAGGATCCGATATAGTAGTGAACTGAAATTTCTGTTATTCAAATGTGATTGGGTTGATGTTCATCGAGGTGTTAGAGTTGACGAACTAAAGTTTACTTTGGTGAATCTGGACCGTTTGTTGTACCGGGAAAATAAAGAGATGGATGAGCCATTCATACTAGCAAACCAAGCTGAACAAGTTTGGTTTTCTCACTGTCCTAAAGAAAGAGATTGGCATGTGGTAATGCCAATGATGAGAAGGGATAATTATGATGTGTATTCAAGGGACCATGATCTAGAAACTTTTCTGTGCAGCGAGTTAGATTCTCGTCCAGTTTCGCGCGAAGTAGATGCCGTATGGGTTAGAGATGGAATTTACGGGGAGGAAGTAGATTTAGATGGAAGAAGAATACACCCTGCAATTTAAATGTACTTAAATCACTTAATCATGTACTAAATGTGCTGCAGTTGTTAAAATCTTTTACTCAATGTTAAATCTTTTTATTTTGCGAGATGGTAAACAAGCGTGCCCGACGGGGATCGATGCGGGATGCCATAGCTGCCGCAAGATCGGGCGCTAGTACCTCACGGTGTACGGAGACACCAGCTCCGGCACTCGAGGTTGGACGAGAGATCACATGCAAGTGTTCGCACAAGTTCCACGGATCAGGAATCTAATCATGCCACATGTATACCCACTTCTGATGTAGGTCCCAGTGGCACAGGACCTTCTTCCTCAGACCTTAGTGCCTCAGGTGTGCTAAGTTAATATGAAGTAAATATTATGATATGTCTGTTGGTGTTACGATATGTCTGACGATATTTTAATTAATAAGTCTGTTGATATTTTGTAGATTCCACAGCGAGGAGTTTTCGCGAGGGTGGAAAGATACCTTCTGGATGGGGTGAGCCAGGGTTTCGAAAGTACAATGTTGGTGTTAACCAACACGGAGGGCTTGTTGGGCTAGATGCATCTCGTTATAGTTCAGTGGTGGGCTATTTTGCATGCATGAGCAATAGGTTCCCTCTGAATTACAGGGATTGGCATTCCATACCTCAGAGCCTCAAGGACGAAGTTTGGCAAGAAATACAGGTAACTAATTTTATTCTAACATAGCCAAGAGTGTTTTCTTCAAAAATTAACATTTTCTTTATTTAATTATTTGTTAAAATTTGTACAAGGACAACACCATGATGCCACCAGAAGGACGTAGTGTCACAATGAAGATGATATGCGCAGCATGGAAGGATTTTAAGTCGAAGTTAAAACAAAAATACTACGTTCCTTTCCAGTTCAGTACAGAGCCTATTATTTGTCAAGATAAACGGGTTGACGAAAATCAATGGAGGATGTTAGTTAATTACTGGCGTTTGGAGAATACACAGGTCGTACCATAGAAGTTGACTACTTTTATGTCTCAGAACTTGTTTAAATTTTTTATATGTTAACTATTATAATTAATCACAGATGGAGGCCGAGCAGAATAGACAAAATCGATCATATTTGGCATATCCACCGGTCACAGGAAGAATGCCACATTCTGTTATACAGGATCAGGTATTTAGTTTATGTTATACACTATTCAGATGAAATTTATCTATTTTGCTTGAAAATTTTGACACGTCTTTACAGATGACCTCACAAGGCCAACCGGCATCACAATATGATATGTTCCTTGCGACACGAATGTGGCACGGTCGGCAGGCTGATGGTTTGATTACAGAGATGATTGTAAGTAATATTCAAATGCTGATTTTTCTGAGTTATTAAAATATGATTACGA
Source organism: Voacanga thouarsii (assembly GCA_026120185.1). NCBI lineage: Eukaryota > Viridiplantae > Streptophyta > Magnoliopsida > Gentianales > Apocynaceae > Voacanga > Voacanga thouarsii. Next base: position 45,879 of record JANUWF010002514.1, read on the forward strand.
CATTATATTAACCTAATATAAATTTGATATAATATTTCTTCATTTTGTAGGACCGATTAGAGACAGAGTGGCAGGCACTGCCTGAGTCTGAGCGCACAGAGGAAGCAAAGGATCATATATTTCAGTGATTGTTAGGTCCAGAAACAAGAAGTCGTGTTAGGTGTAAAAGAAAGGGTCCAACACCAACGTCAGTTGGTCAATCATCAAGTTCTGCAGTAAATGTTGAGGAGGTCGTCAGGATTGAGGTTGAGGCACGTATGCAGAGTATGAGAGATACTATGCAGGCTGAGATGCGAGCTGAGATGCAGCGTGAACAAGAAGCTTACGAGTCACGTATAGCTGCGCTTCAGATTACCATGGAAGCATTAGCGCGCAGATTGGATGCATGCGTATTTGATGTACTACCTATACCTCCATCTAGTGCTTCTACGGCATCTCCTGGTGTTGGTTCCACTTCTTTGCCTGTTAGATTGAGTGATCCTGGCCAGCCTATCCGTCATGATGACTGTCATTTTCATTTCGTACTAATTTGTATTTGTACTACAGCTTCTGTATACTGAGGATATACTTGTTTGTATTTGTCTACTGAGGATATTGCTTTTGAGTTTGGCAATGAGGAGATTGTGTTATGTTATATTTGGTGTTGAATTCGCTGATTTTATTACATTTGTCTTTAAATTGTATGTGTACAGGATTTTGACCAAATAAAAAATGATTTACAAAGCAAATTAGGCCTAATACGACGGCTGCAACAGTTGTTTTAGGTTGAGGCAATTAAATACGATGGCTACTGAGCCGTCGTATTTGAGAGGAACAAATACGACGGTCACTCGGCCGTCGTATTTGACTATGAACAAATACGACGGTCACGAGGCCGTCGTATTTGGGGACCAAAAGTGACAGTTTTTGAAAACCGTCGCAAAAAATGACCAGGGAAAGAAAAAGCGACCAGAGCAAATACGACGGTTGTAAAATCGTCGTATTAGGATAATACGATTGTTTTGTAGCCGTTGTTGAGCAAAAACGACGAGATCAAATACGACGGCTGTAAAACTGTCGTTTAGCCGTCGTATTTGCCTGAATTTTTAGTAGTGTGTACCTTAGACATAACACCCCAATGTTTAGTGAGTTCCATGACTGCCTTCATTCCCAGGAATCTTCCCACAAACATCCCAATTAGAAATGCACCCAGCTTGCCTACAGTATCCTCAAAGTCCATTACATCAATATCAACAACATTTCCCGAGCTGGGACTAAAACTTAACTTCATTCCATTAGACTGCTTCCTGTTTCCTTTCATAATGTTAGCCCACGACCGAGATGATTGATTGGAATCCACAGGAATGATAGAGGGATGGGACTTCGATTGGGACTGGGTGTTGTTCCCCACACATGGGACAGGAGGGACAGGCGAGTGCGGGGTAGGAGAAGGGGGCTTGCTCCTCACTGGTGAGCAATACAGATAGACCTCGGCTGGAATATTTTGTTCTGCAACGAGCTGGGCAGTTGGGGAAAGCATGCACCCAATATCAGGGCCCACTGAGGAGGTCACTACGTTAGGTACAGAATCTGGCAATTGAGGCAGCTGGATAATGAAAGTATTTGATTGAGGAGGAGTGGGG
>JANUWF010002514.1:52500-74372 GCA_026120185.1 Voacanga thouarsii
CAAGGTACTTTATTTGCTAAGCATTGTACTTTGATTCTAATTTTTGGAGTCAAATCGAAGGCCATCTGTAAGATAGAAATTAGGTGCAATGTGAAGAAAACGAATGTAGTTGAAAGGGTCAAAAAAGGATTCGCCACTCCTAAGAGTAGGAGTGAATATCTCATGGCTATTTGTATGAATAATTATTCAAGAAGTCCTTGGTCAAGGCGACTATATATTTGAAATACTTCCAATTGATACACATGATGAGTAATGCATTCTGAAAACATGTACTAAAATATTTGGGCCAGAATTATTCATTATTCTGGAAGAAGTTGGCACTAATTCCATACTCTAAAATAAATGAGATATTATATGGTGAATGGAGTTTATTGCACTGACATTTGGTGTTGTATGGTTTGTGTTAAACAACTTGACTTTTTGGATTTTTTGGTGGTCATGATGCATTGCTAGATGCCACTCATGATCTGCTAAATATGAATTTATTAATTAAAGAATTAATAAATTTAATCCTAATTAGAATTAATAAATTAATTCTAATTATTAAAAGGATTATTAATTCTGCTATTTTGGAATTAATTCATATTAGCTATTAATTGACTACAAAACCTTATAAGTCACACACAATAGAGGTATTGGTGTACAAGCTATTATTTGATGATATTATGAGGTTAATTCATGAGAAGAAACTATTATTATGGGGTTAGCTACTTTATTATGGGCTAATTATAAAGTGCTATAAGTAGTTGGTTGAAATTGCTATTATTTAAAAGGTTTGTGGTTGAATTATAAACTAGTTATAATTCAAGGGACCATATTGCAATAATGGAAATCAAGTGACTATAATATGAAAAGGCTAAATTTTGTTTCGTGGAAGCTTCAGGAAATAAAATACCAAAGGCTTTTCATTATTCCTAAAAAGGTTTTGGAATTGCAAAGGCTAAGGCTAAGTGATAGTTTCCTAAAAGAATTAGGAAATGACGTTTTGTTCTCTGAGGCGGTGCAAGTTGTATATATATACATACAGATTATATATACTACACACGTGACAACTGTTGAACATTCACAGAAGAAGCTGCCCTCTTCTGGAGAACAAAATAGAAAACCTTTTGCCTTCAATCTTCTTCTCCATGAGAAGAATAATGATCCTTGACACCGCAAAAATTATATTCACTAGCATCGGTTTGTTTATGCCATTCTTGAATATAATTTCTTGTGAGTATTATTGTTAGAGAATTCCTATTCTTGGAATTTTGGTTGCTCGATTTCATCGACTTATAAAAGGGATTTGTGTGGTGAAAAATTTTTCAGATAACAAATTTTTCTTCCCTCTTCTAACCTCGTTTAATTACAAGCGAGTGATCCTATTCCATGGATTTCGTTTTAGTTTTATGCTGCGTGTCAATTGGTTTGCATGATTGAAATCCAACTGTGGTATTGAGCCATCTCGTATGTGTTTTACAAGTTTATTATTGTTATTTTGAAATTGTTTTAAAATAAATTTGTATTTAATTAAAATTGGTTCAAGAACTTTCGAGGGTCTGTGAAAATTGTGTTCACGTTGAGGTCTATGAAATTGTAACACAAAAAAATTATTTGTGTTTCCGAAAATAACCAATTTCTGTAGGCTTTGACTTTTGCATGCATGTTACTGTAATTGTTGGACAATAATGATATGAAAAAATTTGTGTGCATAGTAAAATTGTTTTCGAGGGTGTCTGTTTTGTTTTGGAAACAAACAGCGGAGGATTTGTGAAATCCTTGAAAGTATCGGCTTTCACTAAAACAAAAAACACTTATAACGATGTTTGTCATGTGTCATAAGAAATTAAAAAATTGTCGGTGTAGATCTATACTGACATTTCTTACAAATATAGTATATATGTCACAATATTCACAGTCGCTTGGATTTATGATAACATTTGTAACAAACATTGGTCTCTAGTTTTTCTGATATATATTATTATTTTTTATAATATTTAAAAATATTTGGATACATATTTTCTTCGATGTGTATAAGTTAAAATATGTATGTTTTACCGACGTTTGAACATAGTAGGAATACTTAGTTATTTCAACATTTGTTACATCATTTTAAAACATGTCAAAAAAATTTTGTTCCAACATTTTATGAATAGTCACAGTATCCTTAGTGGCTCGACATTTAATTGCCATGTCATTTCCAAAGGTCTGGAAAAAAAAATTTCCAACATTTATAAATAGTTATAATATGAATATTGTTACAACAAACAAAGCATTTGGGGATGCTAATAAGTTTATTTTCGAATGGTAATTTGTGTCGTAAATTTGTTTACCAACATTTTTATAAGTGTCCCCACATGTCTTGTTAGAAGTTGTCCCCAAGAAATTTTACGATACAAGACTTTGCGTAGGTAAATTAATAAGTCACGGATACTTTTTTTGTAAAAGTGTTCTATATTTACTATGCTTAGGTTCTCTAACGTCATTGACATAATCACATTTTTCAAAAGTGTCCCAAAATTTATGTCACAAAATTGTGATTCTGTCCACTTTTCTAGCTACATTTTATATTTATAACATCTCGAATTTGGCAATACTTTATTCCTTAAGTGTCCCAAAAATAACCGCACATGACTATACTTTTTGAAGAATTCCTAAAATAACTACACTTACTGAATGCATCACTCTTTTTGTTATAACTGTATAAAATAGTGTTCCAAATTTTGGCTTTACTTTTTCTTAAGCGTCCCAAAATCAATAATTACTATTTTTTTATTAGGTAATTTTTTTTTCAATTTAAAATCTCATGACAAATGTTTCTTTTTATGTTGTATAATAGAAAACTATAAAGCAATGATAATTTAGAAAAAAATAAATAATATTTATTTAAATAAATTGCATAAATTAGAACAAAATTTAAATACTCATATTCAAAAGTATTTAAGCAATTGTCTAACTGCAATATAAATAAAACGGACTAAGTATAAATGTTTCAATTTATTGGCAAACTCAAAGAAAAAGGTCTTCAAATCAGTGCAGACTGATGGAAAATCCAATATTGCACAAGTCTTTTCCATTTTTTTGGAAAGACTCCAATTGGTACTGAATTGCATATTTCTTCTCAAGTCTTATTTGGCAAAAAATGCTTACATTTTAAATCAAATTTGTAATGATTCTACTTTCCACCAATCCATTGTAGCATCCACTTTTGAACGTCAACATCATCGGGGATTTCAACGTAAATCACACGTAAAACCCTCCCAACCTTGCAGACCAAATCTACACTAAGAGAAAAACAAAATTAGATAATATAGATTTAGTAGGAGTACACTTAATTATGACCAAAAAAATTAGAGAAAAACACTACTTTGCAATTATGCGCAAACTGAAACAAAACAATTGTTAGAAGTTATATCCTCAAATATTTTGAGATAATAAAGCTTCTATGCTTTTTTTTTTTTTTACATGAGAAAAAAAATACATCAAGGAGAATATTGCTATCAGAAAATAGATAACAATAAAAACAATAGTGAGTTATTAATCCCCAAAATCCCAATATGTCTAATTGATATTAAAAGTTTGAATTAGAAATGAAACGAATTTGACTTGTTTTGCCTTGTCTAATCCCCTAGATAACAGTGCATAACAAAATTTTCAATGCAAAAAATTACCAACAGTAAAAGCAAGAATTCATATAATTCAAGCATAACTTAAGCAGCATAAGAATTAAGAAAATCAAATAATAGAGACCAACTTGAATTCTGGAGCAATCAAGATGTTTTCTCTTCTTCAATCGATATCGTGCATCCAACATAAAACCAATAAAAAAAAACCCATAAAAATGTTTAGAAAGCGTTCTCAAAGCATACCAAAAAAATCAAAACAAAAGAAAAAAGAAGAAATCTTAGCGGAAGGAAAATTTCACACCATTTTCTTGGTGGGACTTTGGAGCAGAACGCAGATTGAGGGGGGGGGGGGGGGAGAGAGAGAGAGAGAGAGAGAGAGAGAGAGAAAGGAAGGGAAAATAGAAGAGGAAGCAAAGAGGGTTATAAAGGTTTGCGGCGCTACTTTCTGTTTGCCAGAATTTTCTGGACACTTTTTCTTGGCTAATTTAACCGAGATTCACTATAGGAAAAATCCTCATTTGCGACGAATTTTTTGCGACGGCTACAGTACCGTCACTAATTAGCGATGATTTTGCAATGACAATTGATGAAATTGCGAGTTGACCAAAACCATCTCAAAATCCTCGCAATTTGCAACAGTTTTGCCATGGCCAAAACGGCCATCGCAATTCGTAGCAAAACCCATCACCATTTGCCAGGTTTTGCGACGGCTGAAATGCCCCCACAAATCCCTCGGAAATTCGTGAGGGTTTTGCGATGGTTAATATTTTTTAAGAATAAAATGTTAAACAGAAAAGATAATTGTTACAACCGTTGCTAAATCCTTACAATTAGCGATGATTTTGTGATGGACGTTTTATATTGTAACAAATAAAAAATAATAAGTCTAATTGGTGGACTGTTGCAAAACCCTCACAAATTTGTTACAGTTCGTGGCTCTCCATTGCAAAATTGCGAGGGTTTTTGTGACGGTTGATTATTTTTAATGGAAAAACATGTAAAAGAAATTTTTTTGGAATGTCTATTGCAAAATCCTCACAATTAGCGATGCTTTTCCGTCGGACTTTTCGTAATTACAAATAAAAAAGAAAAAAAGTCTTTTTGGTTGAACGACACAAAACCCTCACAAATTATAGCAATGGTTGATTTTTTTTTTTAATGATAAAATGTGTAAAAGAAAATATTTTTGGAATGTCCGTCACAAAATCCTCGCAAGTTGCGAGGATTTTGCGACAAAATTTTTCATAATTTAAAATACAAAAAAGAAAAGTCTCATTGGTCGACCGTCGCAAAAACCTCACAAATTTGCAAGGGTTCCTCGCAAATTTGTTAGGGTTTTGCGATGGTTGATTGTTTTTAATGGTAAAATGTGTAAAATAAAATTTTTTTGGATTCTTCATCGCCAAAACCTCGCAATAAGCGAGGGTTTTGCAACAGACTTTTCATAGTGAAAAATACAAAAAGAAAAAGTCTTGTTGGTTGTCCATGACAAAACCCTCGCAAATTGTGAGGATTTTGCAACGGTTAATTATTTCTAATGATAAAATGTGTAAAAGAATATATATATTTAGAGTAGCCGTCATTTGTGAGGATTTTGTGATGGAGCTTTTCTTATTTAAAAATAAATAAAGGAAAAGTCTATTTGGTTGACCATTGCAAAACCCTCGCAAATTTTCGAGGGTCTTGTGATGGATAGCTCAATAACCGATGCAAAAACCCTCGCAAACTGCGAGGGTTTTGTGATGGCTGGTTGTTTTTAATGAAAAAAATGTTTAAATAAATTTTTTTTTGAGTATCCGTCGCAAAACCATCGCAATTTGGGAGGATTTTGCGAAGAACTTTTCATATTTAAAAAAAAAAAGAGAAAATTCTGGACCATCGTAGAACCCTTGTAAATTTGCAATGAAATTTTAAATTTTAAATTACCCACCTTTTCTAGGGTAAATTTTTCATATTGAAATTTTGAAATGTTGCACGGAATGAATTGAATATTCCTTTCCGTCAATTTTTTTAATTTTTGCACAATGAAAATTTGAATACCCTAATTCGTGACAAATTCGTTGCAAATCCGTCATTAATTGCGAGGGATTTACATCTTTGCTCGCAAAACCCTCGAAATTTGTAAAGGTTTTGCAACAAAATAGTGTTCTCATCCTACATATATTTTAATTTTTATTTATGTGTTTCTGTGGTGGTGTATTTTGACAAATTTACTAAAATATTTTTAATACGTGTCTCAAATGGTGCATTTTATTATAAATGTGTATATGTAATTATGTTTTGTTATACACTTAATGTATTACATAAGTAAATATATATAGTTAATTATGTTATGTTATGTTACATAAGTAATTATATATAGTTAATTATGTTACAATTTGCGAGGATTTTACGACAGAATTTTTCATATTTAAAAAATAAAAAAAAGAAAAATCTAGTTGGTTGACCGTCAACAAAATCCATTCAAATTTATTTTTTGTAAAGGTGTGAAGTTTTATTACTCGAAATTCATATTTTTTAGGAAAATCAGCAAAAATCCTAAACATCAGACAAAGTCCATTTAAGCCAAATTTTTCAACATTTATTGGTATTCCTATGAGTAAATTCATTTTCAAAATTCAAACACGAAATTCTGCATTTACTATAAAATAGGGTCAAAATCATTTACTTAATTAATCATGAAATTCATTCTAGTTTTAAACAAAAACTTTCAATTTAAAATCTTCAAATGTTAGGTGAATTAAGATATATTTTTGTCCCTAGGATTCCACCAAAAAAGGATTCAAATAATTTTTACATAAAGACCCGGGTGAATAGTAACCAGTTTTGAGCAGTCAATTTGAAAAATCCCTATCTCCCAATCTACAGATGATTTTTTGGTGATTCTTTTTCAAAACTTTTACTGACATCTCAAAGTATATACTATGAAAACTTCAGGTGAGAACTCTGATAGGAAGGGTGTTTGCCGGAGTTTCAAGTTTGGGTTCAGAAACAGGGGTTTTAACAGCTTACACTAGTTCATTAATGACATCAAGTGTTTCGATACCAAACCTTTGCAAAAACTCAAACAAGTTCCCAACAACTCCTAGATCATACAAAACCTCAAACCCAAGTTCTTATGACCATAGTTTAGCTTTAAAACCCAACACCAGAATTAAAGTTCCTAAATTCCAGCAATCTCTCCAGTTTTTCCGACAACTTTCCTTAGGCATTAGTGACACTTAAACACATTATATTTGCCAATAACCATCACCAGCACCTATGACACATTATACAAAGCCTTTTTTTTTTTTTTCGTCATCGCAAATTGCAGCATTCAAAGTATATATATACTGATCAAAGTTCACTGAACAGAAATTCAGTATTGATAAAATAAAATAGAATAAAATAAAAATGTTTTCTTGCACAATGCTTCGTTTATCAAATAACTCAACATGTTCCTAAGCTAAACACATCATTTCTTCATGGAGAAAACACAAATAGATAGCATCAAAGTCATTTTCTCGGAAATCAAGCAGTCCATTCGGTTTTCTGTTTTCAATTACATCAAGTGGAAAAAATGAGTTCTTCACATAAAAGACATTATTCTCATATCATATACCGTACCCCCAGCAAGACAGCAAGTTTGAATCAGATTTTAACCCCCAAATAGCATAGAACACTCAAATATGAAAGTTGCACGACAGAGCATTTTCCCTTGGTAGCCAGATGAAGATTTGATCTTCAAGTCCTTGGCCCTTCTACTATTATGCAATGAAAGGTAGCAAGACTATGATCTTTCAGTCAAAAGATAAATGGAAGGAAAAATGGTGAAATTACCGTAGTTCTTCAGCTCAATGACCGCCGAAAATGCTTTTCCAAGTTCTAAGAATTAGTGGTAGCTAAAGGTAAAATATTTGCAAGAAAAAAAAGTTAGCGTGTGGAAGTGAGTGTCGGTTGGAATGATGGAAATCACGCTGCCGGCAGCTTGGCGGCTATGAAATGAGGACTTTTTCTCCTCGAGGGAATTTGAGAAAAGAAATTTTTAGAGGGAAACAGAAAAAAAAAAAAAAAAAAAAGTGGGGCCGCCGGCTAGTATGAAAATGGAGGGGGAAAATAGTTTTTTATATTAGAGTTTGGCTCATCCAAGGGTTGTGAAAAGTTTATTTTAGTTCAACCTAAATTCAAGGGTTGAGATATAATGGTTTTTTATGGGTCAAAGTGGTTCATCAATCTTGGATTCTCGTAGGTGAAGTAATGAAATTGGGTCAAAATTTTAAAATTTGTCTTGACATGAATGTTGACCAAAACTTTCAATTAATTAAAAATCAAGGCTAGTTTTGCCATAAAATTAGATTGTTCAACAAATTCTTTTCTCTAGCTAGAAGTCATTGCAATAATATTATCATAGACACAAAATTATAATCAATTAAGAATGATTCACTTACCACATATCAAGCAAATAGTCTCATATAATTTATACAAAATAATCACATGAGCAAATCAATTAATTCATATAATAAAATTTAATTATCTAATATTCATAGAGTAAAATTTGTAGGTTATTAGAGTCGCCAACAAAAATGTATCTCTGAAGCATCGTTAAAAATCCTTTCGAAGAATGAGCAACGGAGCTACCCAGCATATGGAGATTACTAATCAAAAGGAAGATGAAATGGATGAAGGTGGAGTTATGGAGTTATATAGAGGATCATACCATTGAAAAGAAAGAGACTCTACCTCAAGAGGATGAAAAAGGTGAGCTTATTGAGAAATTGTGTGAGATTCTACAAGAAAGAAATCCCCAAAGAACCAAGAGAGGACATGAGGTGAAAATGCATTTGTAGAAAGAACTTGGGATTGTAGAAGCTATTAGAATCCAGGATATTATTAATGTAAGACATTATGAAGATTGTATCCTACTTTCCACTAATTTTGACTTCTTCTTGTCTTTTGTAGGTACCTCTTTGTTCAAGGATAAAAGGATGCCAAACACAATGAGAAGAACTCGACATGTTGCGAGCAGCCGCACTTTTCAAGACCTAATTCCTTGCTCGAAATCAAGGGTGGTAACTTAGTGATTGTAGGCAATTAATTGCAAAGTAAGAATTTCTTGACTACTTCTTTAGGAGCTACATTGTTTGGTTTGGAATTGGGAACTTTTCATTGTGATGATTTGTTTGAAGGGATAATTGATACTGTAAGTATTGAAGCACTCTTTAGATATAATGTGTACTCATATGTAGAAGAAGAAATTTGTGTGTCTAAAGAGATGCCAAGGAATATGGTTCAACCCTTTATTCTCAATGAGATTATCGATTTGCACGTACCTTTCCCCCTCAAAAAACCCACCCTTATTGTTAAATACTTCTTGGTCAGCACTAAATGTTAATTTTTTGTATCCAGACCTAATGAAGAAGGACGATGAACGGAAAAAGTGTTTATCTTTGCTTTATTCTTGCTTTCTTAAGATTTAGATTTCATCAGCGTTTTTATCTATTTCCTGCTTATTTATATTTCTTAAGTATGTTTGATTTTTATTGCTTTTTGCTCTTTTAGCTTGTGATGATGTCGTCAGACTTGGTTTCCTTAAGTGCTGGAATTATGCACGGCGGTGTCAAAGCTAAATTGCACCGCATAATCGGCTCTCTGAATATCTGATATTTTTGAACTTCTGGACATGCACAGTGCCATGGAAAATATTGGGCAAAACGTCGGCTTCCAATATTCTAACACTGAAACTCATGTTATGCACAACGGCGTGCAAGGTGACCTCGATGATGCCCTATATCTTCAATTAAGCTCTTTTTCACTTTTTCTCTCCTGGAATTCCACTTCTAAATTCCAATTATTGCAGCCTACGTCAAACAAGGAGAAAATAGGTTATTAAGTTACAATCTAGAGAAATTTCTTACGACTTTAAAGCACAAATAATATATAAAAATATGCATATGATGAACCATAATCTCCCATTTCTGCTTGAACACATTTCCAGCAATGCTCTGTTTTAATCACACTATTGTCACACTTAATACACACATTAAATCATGTTATTCACTCATATAGGCTTATACACACTATGCGGTTAAAAACGTCACATGATTCACCACCTTATTCACAAAAGGAAAGAACATTACATGTCAAAACACAAATGTGGACATCTTACGTGTAACTTTGGTTTACACATTATAATGGAGGATAAATGGCCCCTTTATGCAAAAAGGCTTCAACTACACAATGTATAGCAAGTCTATGTAACAAATGCATCATCCTTTCATCAATATATCACTCAAAAATGGCACATAATTTAAGTTTCCAAAAACTGGATAGAATGCATCATTTTCGGTTTGCATGTGCAATAGATCGGAAAAAAAATTGACTATTTTACACGGAAGATATCTCCTACACATAGCATTGCATGTCTTCATCAATCCCACAACATTCCTTCATCCCCACTATAAGCAAATATGGCATTCTTAACAGAAATCCAAAGCTAGACTGAATTTCAAGTTTTTTTTTTTTTTATAACATATTTTTGCAAAGGAAATGTAGATTCGTTGGCTCACCTCTTGAAGGCCTGGTTGAAGCACTTAAACACAGCTAAGGAAAGCTTCTAACTTCAGTTTTTTTTTTTTTTTCTTTTTCCAGCTGGCTTCTTTTGTTTCTTCAAAGGACAATTAAAAAAGAAGGCGTGAGGATTTTGCTTATGAGAATGAGTCAAGAAAAAAGATGGTTTTGGCCATTACCTCCTTGAAGATTCTGGTTCGACCTTGAAGATCAGTATGATGGGGCTTCTTTTCAACCCGAATGAGCTGGGCTTCTTGTGTTTGTGAGGCTGAGAATCAGAAGAGAAGGGAAGGGTGCTTTTCAGCCGTGAGAAAATCCTAGAGGAAAATAGTTTCCTCTTGGACAAGCTGTTGGTCATCCTTGAGGACGCAAAATGAGAGTTTTCTTCTAGGAAGAAAAGAGAGAATAACCAAGAATAGAGAGGAGGAGGCTGCCAGTTGTGTGGGTGGGGAAATGGGGAAAATATGGTTTGTATACTAGAATTGTTTTCTATCTAATGGTTGAGCTAAGTTTGTTTGAATTCAACTAAAATTCAAAGGCTGAGATTTAAGTAGTTTCAAACAGTTAAAAGTGATTTATAAGTCTTGGATTTTCTTGGTCAAAATAATTTGTCAAGTAGACAATATAGTTTTAGTCTTTAATTTCACAAAGACTTTTAATAGTTCTAAAATTAAAAATAGCTTTGAAACAAAGTTGAATGTTCAAGGAATCATTTTCTCAAGTTAAAATCATTGTAATAATATTATTTTATGCGTAATATATTAACAAATTGATAAAAAAAAAATTAATTACCACACACCAAAGCAAATACCCACATTAATTGTCACATTCTCTTCATTTTATTCCTTTAAGCAATCTCACGTAAGTCTTAAACAAAATAGACTCACAAACAATTCAATTAATTATTAAAATAAAATTAATTATCTAATTTTTCCTGTGATGCAAAAAATTAGGCACTAAAAAAATTGTCAGAATTATATCTCTCATTATAGAAAGAATAATAATAATTATTATTATTATCATTATTACAATTATTATCATCATCATCATCATCATCATCATCATCATCATTATTATTATTATTATTATTATTATTATTATTATTATTATTATTATTATTATTCCTTTGCAAATAATATTTTAGTTTATTAATAAATCATGTACCACGCATAAATTAAATATAGTTAAATAATTCTATAGTTAAATTTAAATATAGTGAATTCTATAGTTAAATAATTAAAAATAGTTAAATTTAATTCCACACTTTAGTAAACACACATAATTCACTTTATCTCCTAAGCACAATTATAAATCACTTAATATAGTTAAATACTTCAAAGTATGGTTTAGGGAACTTGTAAATTTTGTTTTTGTCATTGAAATAACTATAATAATATTTCTTTACAACAATAATAAACATAACCATTACACATCATTCTTCACACATAATAACAAGTAGCCACCTTAAAAATCACAAATTATTCACATTATTCCACAAGCACGCATAGTACTCCTAAAGAAGTTAAATGAGTATGTTGCATAAATAATTTCAATAAGTATTATATACATAAAATTAAGTGCTCAATCATAAATTCCCAAGGTGTAAATGGGCAGGGTATTAAATCCTCCCCATCGGAAAAAAAAAAATTTCATCCCCAAAATTAATCCAAGTCACTTGTTACAACAATTCTGGATACCTCTTTCTCATCCAAACTTTAGTTTCAAAGTTCTTTCTTGTACTCCGTGATGTTCCCACAAAATATTAATCATTGGTGAGTAAGCCAACTAAATTCATGCCTTGTCACATCTCATTTCTGCCAAAGGCAAGTGGGGCATCAAATTATGTGCACTTCTGTCAAAATCTTCTTCTTCGATTCTTCCTCTTTTTAGCATACACAGTCTTTCATGGTGATATTTTACTTTTTGGTCATCCTTTTAGAAATATTAGTTCTCTCTTTTTCCATTTCCTTCTTCAGTTCAAGTATCACACTCATATTTCAGAACTAATTCTTCCATTCCTACTTCAACTTCTAAAGTACAACTTTGTACACTGCTTGAATTACCCAAAACTTGGTGTCTTGCAATTCTCATTCTTCTACTTAATGTATTAGCTACAATATTAGTCCTGCCAGGATGACAATTGATTGAGCAATGATATTTCTTTAGAAATTCCTACTATTTTCTTTGCCTCAACTTCAAGCCCCTCTTTAGGTAAAGATATGCCCCAAACTCCTACAATCTAAGAATAATTTGTAATTAATTCCATACAAGTGATGTCACCACGCTTTCAAGAAAATATGTTCTTAGCTAACTTCGATTCATAAGTAAGGTAGTATATTTCTTGTGGCTTGAGATTTTTGTGAGACCTTTGAGATAACCTTATTCTCTTACATACTAAGTACTATAAGTTGTGCTACCAACTTAAGAACAAAAGAAAAAACTTGAAAAATTCATCAACAAGAGTAGATTAGTGATCATGAAATTATCAAATAGCAAAAATATGGAAAGATTGAAGTTGTTGACTATTAAAAATGGAATACTTTCATGGAGTGAAGAAAAGAAATGATTAGATGCTCAATCTTTAGTAAAAAAACTGTTTTTACATGGAGTAGCAGGAGTTATTTAGTAAAAGTTGAGCACCTAAAATTAATATTTTTAGGCCATCAAAAATGAAGCTTTTGTGTATGGGTGAAAGGAATGGGTAGTTAGTGGCACTAGAATTTAAGGTGGATTTAAATTTAAAAAAGATGGCCCAAGCTAAGATGTACTAAATCAAAAGTTTGTAAAAGGAAGTTTTTGTGTGTCGTTGAAAAGATTGAGTAGTTAGTGGCATTAGAATATAAGGTGGATACAAATTGAAAAAAAGATGGCCTAAGCCAAGATGTACTAAATCAAAAGTATGAAAGGGAAGATTTTCTATATCGTTGAAAAGATTGAGTAGTTAGTGGCATTAGAATTTAAGGTGGAGGTGAAGTTAAAAAAGATGGCCCAAGCCAAGATGTTATAAATCAAAAGTATGAAAAGGAAGTTTTTGTGTATCGTTGAAAAGACTGAGTAGTTAGTGGCATTGGAATTTAAGGTGGAGGCAAAGTTAAAAAAGATGGCCCAAGCCAAGATGTTATAATTCAAAAGCATGAAAAAAGAACTGTTAGAGTTGTGCCTAAGAGACAATCACTTGTATATCATATAATGAAGATTTATTTAATAATAAAGGCATTCTTTATCTTATAGATCACTTGTTCACACTTCCATATGTATGTAACTATTAGATAAAGTTCTAAGTACAACATTGTGTTTAGGAAATCATGATAGAGATTATGATGTAGGGTTCCTACTACACTAGATATTTTTGTGTACTTAAATTATCCCTAACCATAGTATTAATAAGATTAGACATTATTAATGCACTAAGACTAGTACATGTTATACTTCTTGACTAGATCAAGTTGTGGTTCTCATATCCGCTTGTATTATGATAATGAAAGTTAACACGTGGATACTCGTTATTTCAACAAGTATATTGGAAGACCTAACCATGAGATAATCATATGGATAACAATTTAGTGCCAATAATAGAATATTATTATGGCAAAGATGTAGGTATCCTTAGACTTGAGATTTTCAAGATACTTTATTTGTTGAGCGTTGTACTTTTGATTCTAATTTTTGGGGTTAGATAGAAGGCCATCTATAAGATAGAAATTAGGTGCAATGTGAAGAAAACGAATGTAGTTGAAGGGTCAAAAAAGGATTCGCCACTCCTAAGAGTATGAGTGAATATCTCAAGGCCACTTGTATGAATAATTATTCAAGAAGTCCTTGGTCAAGGCGACTATATATTTGAAATACTTCCAATTGATACACATGATGAGTAATGCATTCTGAAAACATGTACTAAAATATTTGGGCCAGAATTATTCATTATTCTGGAAGAAGTTGGCACTAATTCCATACTCTAAAATAAATGAGATATTGTATGGTGAATGGAGTTTATTGCACTTACATTTTGGTATTGTATGGTTTGTGTTAAACAATTTGACTTTTTGGATTTTTTGGTAGCCATGATGCATTGCTAGATGCCACTCACGATCTACTAAATATGAATTTATTAAGTAGAGAATTAATAAATTTAATCCTAATTTGAATTAATAAATTAATTCTAATTATTAATAGGATTATTAATTCTGTTATTGTAGAATTAATTCATATTAACTACCAATTGCCTAGAAAATCTAATATGTCACACGCAACAGAGGTATTGGTGCTCAAGATATTATTTAATGATATTATGAAGTTTATTCGTGAGAAGAAACTATTATTATGGGGTTAGCTACTTTATTATGAGTTAATTATAAAGTGATATATGTAGTTGGTTGGAATTGCTACTATTTAAAAGGTTTGTGGTTGAATTATAAACTAGTTATAATTCAAGGGACCATATTGCAATAATGGAAATCCAAGTGACCATAATATGAAAAGGCTAAATTTTGTTTCGTGGAAGCTTCAGGAAATAAAATACCAATGGCTTTTCATTATTCCTGAAAAGGTTTTGGAATCGCAAAGGCTAAGTGATGGTTTCCTAAAAGGATTAGGAAACGACGCTTTGTTCTCTGAGGCAGTGCAAGTTGTATATATATACATATAGATTATATATACTACATACATGACAACTGTTGAATATTCACAGAAGAAGCTTCCCTCTTCTGGAGAACAAAATAGAAAACCTTTTGCCTTCAAGCTTCTTCTCCATGAGCAAAATAATGATCTCTGAGCAAAAATTATATTCACTACCATCAGTTTCTTTGTGCCGTTCTTGAATATAATTTCTTGTGAGTATTATTGTTAGAGAATTCCTATTCTTGGATTTTTGGTGGCTTGATGTCATCGATTTACAAAGGGGATTCGTGTGGTGGAAAATTTTTCAGATAACAAAATTTTTTTCCCACTTCTAACCCGTTTAATTACAAACAGGTGATCATATTCCATGAATTTCGTTTTAGTTTTATATTGCATGTCAATTGGTTTGCATGATCGAAATCCAACAGTGGTATTAGAGCCATCTGGTATGTGTTTAACGAGTTTATTATTGTTATTTTGAAATTTTTTCAAAATAAATTTGTGTTTAATTGAAATTGTTTCAAGAACTTTCGAGGGTCTCTGAAAATTGTGTTCACGAATAGGTCTATGAAATTGTTACACAAAAAATTATTTGGGTTTCTGGAAATAACCAATTTCTGTAGATTTTAACTTTTGCAGATATGTTACTGTAATTGTTGTACAATAATGATTTGAAAAATTTGTGTGCATAGCAAAATTGTTTTCGATGGTGTCTGTTTTGTTTTGGAAACAAACAGCGAGAGGATTTGTGAAATCCTTGAATGTACTAGCTTTCACTACAACGAAAAACATTTGTATCAAACGTTGGTACCTAGTTTTTCTGACATATATTATTATTTTTTATAACATTTTAAAATGTTTGGATACATATTTTCTCCGACTTGTATTAATAGTCAAAATATGTACGCTTTAACCACATTTGAACATAGTAGGAATACTTAGTTATTTTGACATTTGTTACGTCATTTTCAAACATGTCAAAAAAATTTGTTCCATCATTTATGAATAGTCACAGTATCCAAAGTGGTTCAACATTTGCCACGTCATTTCCAATGGTCTCAACAAAAATTTTTTCCAACGTTTATAAACAGTTATAATATGAATATTGTTACAACAAACTAAGCATTTGTGGATGCTAAAAATTTTATTTTGGGACGCTAATTTGTGTCATAAATTTGGTTACCAACATTTTTGTAAGTGTCCCCACATGTGTTGTGAGAAGTGGTGTCGTCAAGAAATTTTACACCACAAGACTTTGCGTTGGTAAATTAATAAGTTGCTGATACTTTTTTAATAAACATTCCATATTTACTATGCTTAGGTTCTCTAAACTTGTTGACATAATAACATTTTTGAAAAGTGTCCCAAAATTTATGTCACAAAATTGTGATTCCATCCGATTTTTCTAGCTACTTTTTATATTTATAGCATCTCGAATTTGGCGATATTTTATTCCATAAGTGTCCCAAAAATAACAACCCATGACTACATGTTTTGAAGCATTCCTAAAATAACTACACTTACTTATACTTATGAATGCGTCACTCTTTTTGTTACACTGTATAAATAGTGTCCCAAATTTTGGCTTTACTTTTTTTTAAGCATCCCAAAATCAATAATTATTATTTTATTATTTGGTAAATTTTTTTGACAAATGTTTCTTTTTATATTGTATAATAGAAAACGATAAAGCAATGATATTTTTGAAAAAAATAAATAATATTTATTTAAATAAATTGCATAAATTAGAACAAAATTTAAAGGCTCATATTCAAAAGTATTTAAGCAAATGTCTAACTACAATATATACCGGACTAAATAGAAATGTTCAATTTTATTGGCAAAGTCAAAGAAAAAGGTCTTCAAATTAGTGCAAACTGATGGAAAATCCAATATTGCACAGGTGTTTTCCATTTATTTGGAAAGACTCCAATTGGTACTGAACTGCATATTGCTTCTCAAGTCTTATTCGGCAAAAAAATGCTTACATTTTAAATCAAATTTGTAATCAATCTACTTTCGACCAATCGATTGTAGCATTCAATTTTGAACGTCAACATCATCAAGGATTTCAACGTAAATCACACGTAAAACCCTCCAAACCTTGAGGACCAAATCTACATTAAGAGAAAAACAAAATTAGATAATATAGATTTAGTAGGAGTAGACTTAATTATGACAAAAAAATTTGGGAAGAACACTACTTTGCAATTATGCGTAAACTGAAACCAAACTATTGATAGAAGTTATATCCTTAACTATTTTGCGATAATAAAGTTTCTATGCTTTTTTTTTTTTTTACATGAGAAAAAAAGTACATCAAGGAGAATATTACTATCAGAAAATAGATAACAATAAAAAAAAATAGTGAGTTATTAATCCCCAAAATCCCAATATATCTAAACGATATTAAAAGTTTGAATTATCAATGAAACGAATTTGACTTGTTTTGCCTTGTCTAATCTGCTAGATTCCACTGCATAACAAAATTTCGGTGCCAAAAATTACCAACTGTAAAAGCAAGATTTCATCTAATTCAATCATAACTTAAGCAGCATATGAAATAAGAAAATCAAATAATAGAGACCAGCTTGAATTCTGGAGAAATCAAGATGTTTTCGCTTTTTCAATCAAGAGAGAGAGAGAGAAAGAAAGAAAGGAAGGGAAAATAGAAGAGGAAGCAAAGAGGGTTTTAAACGTTTGCGGCGCCACTTTCTATTTGCCAAAATTTTCTAGACACTTCTTTGCTAATTTAATGGAGATTCACTATAGGAACAATCTTCATTTGCGACGAATATTTTGCGACAGTTACAGTACCGTCACTAATTAGCGATGATTTTGTGACGACAATTGATGAAATTGCAAGTTGACCAAAACTGTCACAGAATCTTCGCAATTTGCGAAGGTTTTGCGACGGCCAAAATGGCCATTGCAATTTGTTGCAAAACCGTCACCATTTGCGAGGGCTTTGTGATGGCTAAAATGCCCTCGCAAAATTAGTGAGGGTTTTGCGACGGTTAATATTTTCTAAAAATAAAATATTTCAACAACAAAGAAAATTGTTACAACTGTTGCAAAATCCTCATAATTAGCAACGATTTTGCCATGAACTCTTTATATTTTAAAAAAATAATAAGAAAAAATCTAGTTGGTCGACCATTGCAAAACCCTCACATATTTACGAGGGTTCGTGGCTATCCTCGCAAATTTGCGAGGGTTTTGTGACGGCTGATTATTTTTAATGAAAAAATATGTAAAAAAAAAAATTGGGAAGTCCGTCACAAAATCCTTGTAATTAGAGATGCTTTTGCGTTGGACTTTTCGTAATTAAAAATAAAAAAGAAAAAAGACTTTTTGGTAAAACGTCGCAAAACCCTCGCAAATTGCAAGGGCTTTGCGACGGATAGCAATGGTTGATTATTTTTAGTGATAAAATATGTAAAAGAAAAATTTTTTGGAATGTCCGTCACAAAATCCTCGTAATTTGCAATGATTTTGCCACAAAAATTTTCATATTTCAAAATACAAAAAAGAAAAGTCTAGTTGGTTGATCGTCACAAAACCTATTCGTACAAGAATATGGAACCTATTCATAGAAGGTATTTATACACACACACACACACACACACACACACATATTCATATATTTACATATAGACATAAACATACAAACTTGGTTAAATTAATGAAATTCAAGCTTTTATGATATTGTTCCTCAGGAACGATGCCAAAAACTTGATGCAGAAATTATGGGTGTACAAAAATCATTAAATTTAAATCTATACCTTAGCCAAGTTTTAATAATAACATTAATCCAAAATTGCACATACAAGCAAATATATTCATCGCAAGCATAGTATAGAGAATTAACGAGTATCTATCCTCAAAGGAAAAAGTACATACTAATCACTTTTCATTCATTATTTTACCGACCTAATAAAGTGATAAGATGATAAAAAGAAAAATAAAGAAAAATATATACAACTCAAGGATGTAGAAATATGCAATTTATACAAATACATTTTGAAACATGATAATGAATCACTTAACAAATATCACAATCAATTGTTGTCTGGGTCTCATGAATGATTTAATATAGATCTACTTTATTTGCAATCTATGGAATTACTATCTTGTAGTTAAATTAATGAACCTATTTTGTCTCAACCAATTTACCCAAAAGATGCATTAAACTTAATCCTCATATACACTCATATATTCTAGGTGATTTAAAACATGAAATTAGTCAACAAATCCATATTCTAGCAATCATCAACTAATCTTTGATTACTTAAGTTCTTAATAATTAACCCATTTTTCAAGTAAGTTAAAAGATAACAAATATGAAATTAATTAATTGAAGTCATTATCTACCCATTTTTCAAGCAAGCTAACAACAAAAATCAACCAACCAACTCCGTAATGAAACATGTAATCAAATCCCAAGACAAATAATTAATTGATCAAAAGTCTAAATTAATTCAAGAAATCATGAATGCCAAAAACAATGGAAAACTACAATGGAAATATTAATTACATCATTATTCCAAAAAAAGAAAACAAAGATAAAAGAAAGAACTGATAGACAAGCCCAGATTCTTCTCTTTGAAAACCTTCTTGAATAATACCCCTTGAATGCTGAATCTTCTCCATTTTGAGAGATTGGCAAGCTTAATCCTTGGATTCACTACTTGGTCTTATGTTTTTCTTGTCTTCATAAACTTTATGGATACCAAAATTCGTGGCTTGGGAAGTCTTGGCTGACTAGAATTTAGAAAATACCAAAATCCTTTGGAAGATACCCAATTCATGCACAAAACTGCCTCTGTACAAACTGGACCTAGCGCCAGGTCACTTCGTCCCACCTGGTGCCTAGTGCATTCTGGTTGGCTCCTCACTTTTTGTTCTATTTTTGCTCTGCTTTTACATAGCAGACCTAGTGCCTGGTGCACTAGCTGGACGTAACACCAAGTAAAGTCTAGAATTTTTCACTTTTTCTCGAAATCTTGCACAAATTCTTCAAAAATGCTTTTCACAAGCAAAATGTCAAATAGGAAGGAATATGCCTCGTTATTACATCAAAATCATCTCAAATTAACTTTAAATAACTAGAAAAATAGTGATGAATTTGACCCCTATCAATGGGATTTCTAGGAAGGATGATTCAGCTATATGGTAAGTTGAAACTCCTAAATATCCTAGTTGCCAATTGGAGCTAAAGTATTGGGATTAAAATTGATATAGCCAGTTGCCATATGAAGAGGGGGGAAAAATGAAAGGTACGCATAGTGGGAAATAGAATATAATGAAAAAGAAACTTAATGAGTTCAAAATTTAAATTCCATGGGGAATAAGGTAGGTACGACCAACTTTGGTAACAAATATAGTCCCTATCATTCTAGTTGCCAAGTTGGATATGTAATTGAGGAGATTAAGGCTTGATTAGGCCGGTTGCCAAAATGGAGGAAGATGAAACATGGTAAATTCACGAAAAGGTATCTATATCTAAGGAAAAATGAAATTGAGATCATAATTTATTTGATGGATTATTCTCCCTCTCTGAAAACGAATACAGCAATCAGATGGGGTTAATAATGTAACACTTTACTAATACGTAACCCAATAAGATCGGGGATGTCACCCCGTCCTCGAGACTACGGGTCTTTGTAACCGGGAAAAGACCAAATAATTAATAATCTCAACTCAAAATACATCATATCAAGCCTATAACAAGGTCTTGGGAAAGGAAAACTTAACGCATACAATGCAAAACTCATGACTCAAATAAAACTTCGTCTAAGGACATGCATCTCTTCAATCATAAATAAATAAGCAAGGAAAACTTGGGCATCCCTTGTCTCTACTAAATGCCCACATTAGGTCTAGTACTTCAAGAAATATATGAGAGAAAAATTATGTGAAAAAGGCATTTCTCGGTAAGTCCTGTGTGTGCTCCTGATTAAGTCAAAATAGCTTTATAGAATGCATTTTGAAACCAATTATCAAAAGTTGATTGCAAGTCAAACATTTTCCATAACCAAAGTTAGTGGTATATCACACTGAAGTCAAGTAACAGTGATAAGTAACAAACAAAAATCACTCAAAATAAATGGCTATGAAACCTTTCATTAGTCTTGCAATGAAACCCTACATCATAACAAGCATTGTGAAACCTTGCGTCACAGTGTAGTAGGTGTACGGCCTATTGGGTAAGATACTCCTCCATTTCTTACCCTAACTTACTGGTTGCCCACCCCGGAATAACAGCCCACTTAGATTGAGGAGCTAGCTCGGACCGGCTTGACCTACTAGGACTATCAGCTTTTTCAGATAGAGCTCATCTCTTAAAGGTGGCCTCCTACTAAGAAACTTGCCTCGCTTTTCAAAGGCTATTCCCAGAGGCCTACCCTTATTGAGTACTCAATGTTTCATTACATTGTTCAAGATCCACTATCAATGAATACATTTCCAAGACCCTTTGTTCTTGCAAGCATGATTTTCAAATGATTTTTGGTAAAATTCGTTTTACAAATAAAAGGTGATTTTCTAGTAAAACCCTTGCTTGTATACAAACTTTTAATGAAAAATAGTCAAGCTTGCATTCCAAAATAATCACACCATTTAGACATTAATCATTTTCCAAATGACTTGCAATTCAAAGCTTTAGTAACAAATATTTAATGCATGGACTTACTTGTCGAGATCACTTGGTAAGGTGAATTACTGTTAGTGTTGTACCCTAGAGGCAATCACTTGTACCATGTATATTGCATAATAATTAATAAAATATGCATTCTTTATCTTTTAGAATGATTGTTATATCTTAATATACGTATAAATTGTTTGATAAAGTCCCTAGTATAACATAGTGTTAATGAAATCATGATAGAGATCAAGCTGTGAGATTCCTACTACACTGTATAGTGTTTGTGCTTGAATAACCCCTAGTTATAGTATTAATGAGATGGGACATTATTAATACACCAAGACAAGGACATGTTATATCCCTTGATTGGATCATTAGTTCTTATAACTGTGAGTATTGTGATACCCAAGATTAATATATGGATACTTGTTATATCACTACAAAAAAGTGACTTT
>JANUWF010002515.1:0-26484 GCA_026120185.1 Voacanga thouarsii
GCTCAATTGGCTTAGGAATAGTTGTCTTCTTCGTTTTTTCTTCTTTCTCGCGCCAAAATTGCAGAAACTCTTATGCTTCATTTTTTTCAGCATTCTTTGGCTTCTTTGGTCATTTTTACTTACAAAAAACATCCAAACCGAAAACACAACCGCTTATACCCATTTAAATTGGGTTTACACGATTAAACTTGAAAGCCAAAAAAATTACAGAGAGCTCCTATGCTTCAACAGTGAAGCTTACAAAACCATCTATCCCATACCAAAACAGCGAAGGATCACAGGTATAATCATCTTCTCCATTTTATTAACTACCATGCTCCCTATATTGATCAAAACCAGTGGCTCTGATACCACTTTGATGGAAAACGCAGAAACAGGGGCATGCACCGTAAGTTAAAAAAATTGGAGAAAAATTAAACGCCAGCCTTAAAGGCTATGCGGAAGCGTGAGGATCATAACTTTGTGTTCCTTAACCCTCCTAGGTTGCGTAGGAACAGATTGAACGGCTGGAATCGCCTCGTTTTGCACACTTGAAGGAGCTTCCGGTTGAACACCCGCTAGTCTTTGACTCTGCCTTGTTTGCATTAACGCTTAGCTCTCCAGCTCTCGAGATATTCCTCAGCCTAACCTCTAGTTGGTGAACATAATGGGAAAGAGAAACGGTCTCAATTCTCCTTGGTTCGCTCGCTATTGGTTAGCAAAGAACAAGGAGAAAACAAGAAGAAGAAACGTGAGAGAGCAAGAGGAGAGACGTGAGAGTCTTGTGGCTTGGGAAAGAATTAGGGTTTTTTTTCTTTTCAAAGAGTTGTTTTATTAGTTAGCCAAAAATTAGGTCTCTCATTATCTGATAAACATATCACCGGGATTTCAAAACACCCGGATGTTATCCTGAGAATCAGTTTGGCCTAACCTTAAACTCCTCTTAACCATATCTGGAAAAAAACCCTAAGGTCCAAGCTATTGGGTCAGATAAATATTTATTATTTTTCTTGGACCCAAAAAGGCCCAAAATAATAAATATTAATTATTTATTTCCTGGGCTTACATAAGTAACCCAATAAATAATTAATGAGCCCAAATGAACCATAATAATTAATCTTTAATTATTTATTTCTTGGGCCTATATAAATAACCCAATAAATAATTAAACATTAATTATTTCCCCTAGTTTAAGCTTAGGTTAATTTCTTAATTATTCATACTGGACCTAGGCCCTGAATAATTAATTAACCAAATAAACTAGATAATTAATTTCTCTCAACTCCTATTTTATTTATTTATTTATTTATTTTATTCCAGTCCAATAATAAATTAGACTTCCTGAATAAAATAAAATAAAACAAAATAAAATAAAATCCTCTTCAACAGAGACTAATTCCTCAACCCAAAAATAGTTAGGACTTATGGGCTATCCCGAGGACAAAAAAGACACATCGCATTGGCTGCTAAAATGACCAAAATAGCCCTGCTATATAAATAGCTGTATTTTGTATTTTAAATATTTCCTAATATCATCATAAGGAAATATTGACCCCAAGGACAATGCTGCATTCGCAAAGTCTCCGACCTACAGGTGAAATGACTAAAATACCCCTGTACACATCGTCGTACATTTAGAGAGGAAGAAGTGTACTAACACCCCCCTAAATGACATCTACCATCCTTAGGCTTCTAGTCCAATGATCCACGACTTTCTGGAGTGTTTCCACTTTCCAAGGGAGCTACCCTAAAGCAAACATCCAAGTCATGTTTCCCAAGGCCCTGGATAATTTAGACCATTCGGACAACCACAAGGGGCGATATAGTGCAGAAACTATATTGTATAAGTCTGTCTTAACTAACTAGTCACACATACCCAACATGCAAGTATATTGGCCCTACGATAGAACCTCAACTACAGCAAATCAAAGTATATGCTTCCAGCTTCGCTAGACCACCAACTCATACTCAAGTCGTAGAGTACTAGTCCACGTTGTAGCGGTAGTAATCTAGGTTTCTACCATATAGTACTTTGAGAAACCACTACTACAGGTCCTGTTCTACGTATTCGAAATACGCTTATGTCATGAAGTGAGTGGACTACCCACTGGCTAAAGGTAAGCCATTCCCCATTTGGAATTCATAACATAATAACCTAAACATGATGAGGTTCCCAGTCTCATCAATAGGTTCAGAACAAATGTTTATGTGTTAAATAACCCGTGATCCATACCTTACTGTGAAAGACCACCATTCACATGAATCACTTATTTAAACACAATGGGTCTGTTCCAAACGAAAATCATGCACAAACAAAAAGTAAATTCACAAACAATTTCTGAAAATAAATTCTTTCATTAAATAATTCGATTTTAAATCAGAAACCTAGTCTAAGAGGGTATATAATCCAACAATTGGGAAAATGAACGAAACATAGTTCCACTTAAAAATGGCAATTAAGGTTTTCCAAAGTTTGGGGCAAAACTGGTTTTAGAAAGAGTTTTAGGTTTTGAGTAAAACCTCCTATTGATTTACAAATAATTTATTTGTTTGAAATGAGAATGGAAATAATCCTCAATTGCCTTTACAGAAATTAGTGGCCATGCACTCTACATTTGGCTTGCCATAAAAAGAATCATTTTTCATCAAACAAGTTTTATGCAGGAGCTTACCTGATCCTTGCTCACAACAAAGGTCTCCAACAGCTGACCTAACCTCGCATGGAGTAAATACAAACCACAATAAAAATCAAGCCAAAGATTCACTTTCACAAATAAAACTAACTCAACTTACTATAATCATGTCCCTAGTGTCCCAAGCTTTAAGGCTCGATAATAAATAAAAGGGTTTATAAAATAAATTTAGTTTGATATTAAAATAATTATAGTTTGGGAAATAGGTACTAATAAGTTGAAGGTTTAAATCTTGCTAAAATAATTTAGAGTGTATTTGATGAAAAGTCCTAGGTGGAATTAGGTAAAATAATGATTTATTAATAATTTAGTTGTTAGAAAATAATTGATAGCTAAAATTTGTTGAAAATAAATTTAATGAGTCTTGCTTGAAAAATAATAAGC
The DNA here is from genome assembly GCA_026120185.1 of Voacanga thouarsii. Taxonomy (NCBI): domain Eukaryota; kingdom Viridiplantae; phylum Streptophyta; class Magnoliopsida; order Gentianales; family Apocynaceae; genus Voacanga; species Voacanga thouarsii. The sequence goes on from JANUWF010002515.1 coordinate 3,057, forward strand.
AAATCCTTAATGGGTTTTGATTAAAAGATAATAATTAAATTTTTAGTAATAAATATTTTATTAATTATAATTATTTCCATAAAAGGCTTTAATTGATTTTATTATTTTAAATAATATAAATAATATATATATTTTTTATTTTTCTAGCAAAAACTATTATTTATTTGACTAAAATATAACTATTTTATATAAAAGACCAAATCCACATTTTCCCATGGTTTTCAAAATTTTACTAGAAAAATCATATTATTAAATATTTTATTAATGAAATAAAATTTAGCTTAGGGATAACTAGATCATGATCATATTCCTATAGCTAACCACAATCATGAACATGTACAACCCTTCAATTCATCAAATCATCCAAATCATGCATACAAGCATAGATCTCAATTTATCAAAACATGATCTAACCCCTACTAGCATAAATATGATCATGGCTTCAATAATCCAACATGAATATAAATCCCATTCACCAAAGGTGACATAATCTCTAGCATACTTCATCACAAATACTACGTATGACATGCATCAAACCTCAAATCAACATGCAATCAACCAAGATAATCTTTCCATGCATAAGTCCCATCTCCTTCACAAACATACATATATTCATACTTCAATCTCAACAATATATATATATATACTCCAATCCTATCACCATCCACCTATTATCAATATCACCCTAGAGACATGCTTCTAGAGTTTAAAAGAAGGGTTGATGGTACTTACTTGGTTGATGAACGCCTTGAAGGAGTTTAGAGTAGATCTCAACTCCTAGATGTCTAACTTTGGCCATGGGAGATGGTGAGAGCATGATTTATGGAGAAGAAGTCATCCGGCCAAGAGAGATAGTCTCGGCCATGAGAGAGAGAGAGAAAGAGAGACCATTAGCATGTTTGATCACATATATTCCCACTAGAGATCAAGATTGGAAAAGATGAAGTTGTTAGAACAAACCAACCTTGAAGGTGTTCTTGAACCTTTACAGAATTTTCTAGTTTTGATCCGAAGTAGCGAGATGATTTGTGGAGTTTGATGTTAAGAATGGTGTTGATGGACTCACGACAGTGAGTAGGTCAAATCTGGAGATTTTAGAGAAGGTTTGAAGTGGTTTGGAGGGGTATTAGGTGAAAGGAGGGAGTAGGTGTTCTTGGTGTACTATGTGTTCTTGAAGGTTGAAGAGAATAGAGAGTTCTTGGATGGAGGCTGCCGAAATTCTAAAGAGATTAGGGCAGCCAAACTGTTTGTAGGGTTTAGGAAGATGGTTTTTATGGTTTGGAAGGAAAAGGAAAGGTTAGTTGTTAAAATTCTTGAAGAATATTTTTGGGAAGCAAATTTGGAAACTAGATATCATAAGAATATCTTTGATTATTGGAGAGCTTTTAGAGATCTGCCATGGACGAATTTCTGGGCAGTGTTTTGGTTGAATGAAAGCTGGTTGAAGGAGGCTTATGGTGGCCGAAATTATGGAGTATAATGGTGGAGAGAAGGTCTGGTTGTTTGTGTTGGATTGTATGCCCTCTTAGACTAGGTTTCTGATGTAAAATCGAATATTTTAATAAAAGAATTTATTTTCAGAAATTATTTGTGAATTTACTTTTTGTTTATGCACGATTTTCGTTTGGAACAGACCCATTGTGTTCAAATAATTGATCCATGTGAATGGTGGTCTTTCACAGTAAGGTATGGATCACGGGTTATTTAACACATAAACTTTTGTTCTTAACCTATTGATGAGACTAGGAATCTCATCATATTTAGGTTATTATGTAATGAATTCCAAATGGGGAATAGCTTACCTTTAGCCAGTGGGTAGTCCACTCACTTCATGACATAAGCATATTTCGAATACATAGAACATGACCTGTAGTAGTGGTTTCTCAAAGTACCGCAAGGCAAGAGGCTCTTCGAACTATTGTGAACACTAAGATGGCTGAGGGAGCATCAGTCAGAGAGCATATGCTGAAGATGATTGCTGCGTTCGAGGAGGCAGAAATCTTAGGGGCTGTCATTGACCCCGAGAGCCAAGTGGACATGGTTCTCGAATCTCTACCGGGCTCTTTCACTCAGTTCAAGTTAAACTATAACATGAATAAGTTGAACATGAGTTTAACTGAACTGATGAAGGAGCTCCAGGTGGTGGAGAGGGTCATGAAGCCGCAGTCAAAGGCCATGATTGCTAAGGCTTCTTCCTCAAGAACTGGGCCTAAACCCAGAAAGTTCAAGAGGAAGAAGGGAAATGCAGTAGCCCAGCCCAAGACCCAGCCTAAGGACAAACCAAAGGGCAAGTGCTTTAAGTGTGGGAAGAAGGGACACTGGAAAAAAGAGTGTCCAGATCTTCAGGCCAAGAAAAACCCCACAGGTAATGTTTACTATCTAAAGTCCATATCAATGGTAGGATCAACTTCCACTTGGATTATTGATTCATGAGCCACTGATCATATCTGTAACTCCTTGCAGGGGTTTAGGAAGATAAGAAGACTCAAGAAGGGCGAACATGGGCTTCGAGTGGGTAATGGAGCACAAGTCTGGGCCTTTGTAGTGGGAGAGCTGGATCTTATTTTTGATTGTAATAAGATAGTGGTTTTAAAGGATATTTTTTATGTACTTGGTTTTCGTCAGAATTTGATTTCAGTTGCAGAACTTATTAATCAAGGATATTCTGCATCTTTCCATTCTGTATTTCTATCAGTAGAGATGGAGAAATTTTATGTACTGGGCACATGTATGGTAATCTATTCTTTTTAAACCCTATTAATAACCAATCAAATAACGCTATGTCTGAACTTTTAACTAGGAAGAGAAAGATCAAAATCAATGATTCATACCTTTGGCATCTAAGGTTGGGTCATATTAACTCAACCAGGATTCAGAGGCTAATCCATGATGGGCCTTTGGGCTCATTGAGATTAGAAAGTTGGTCTCAGTGTGAATCCTGCCTGATGGAAAAAATGACCAAAAGGTCTTTTACACCAAAGGCAGATAGAGCCAATGAGGTGTTGAGTCTTGTTCACACTGATGTGTATGGTCTATTGTCTACACCAGCTAGGGGAGGTTTTAAGTACTTCATCACGTTTACGGATGATTGTACGAGGTATGGTTACATTACCTGATGAGATGCAAGTCTGACTCTTTTGACAAGTTCAAGGAGTTTAAGGCTGAAGTGGAGCGTCAGACAGGTAAATTAATCAAAACCTTACGATCGGATCGTGGTGGAGAGTACCTCCTAGGTGAATTCAAGGACTACATGGTACATCATGGGATAGTATCCTAACTCTCTGCGTCGGGAACACCCCAGCAGAATAGAGTAGCTGAGAGAAGGAACAGGACGTTGATGGAAATGGTCTGAAGCATAATGTCTCATGCTACTCTTCCAGTGTCCTTTTGGGGATATGCCCTGGAGTCAGCGGCATATATTCTGAAATTGGTACCTTCCAAGTCAGTACCTAGGACTCCCTATGAGATATGGACTGGGCGTAAGCCAAGTCTGAATCATCTCAGGATTTAGGGATGTCCAACTTATGTACTGATCAAGGGAGACAAGTTGGAACCAAGATCAGAATTATGCTATTTTGTTGGGTATCCAAAAGGGACAAAAGGGGGTTACTTTTATCATCCTAAGGAGCAGAAGGTACTAGTTAGTACCAATGCTAGATACTTGGAAGATGATCAAAGTACTTCCACTAAAGGTTCAATGAGGTTGGAACTTGAGGAGAAGTTATCTACGGAATCAACTTCTTCTGACCTGATTCTGGAACAAGAAGAGGCAAAGCCTCAAGAGCCTGTGCAAATGGAGCCTCGTTGTAGTGGGAGAGTGTCTAGGGTTCCGGATAGATGGACAGGAGAAGCCTTTGAGCTGGTCTCCGACCATCAGGAACAAGACCCCACTAGATACGAGGAGGCTATTGCTGATGCCGATGTAAATCTGTGGTATGAAACAATGAAAGCCGAGATTGAGTCTATGTACCTCAATCAGGTTTGCGATCTTGTAGCTTCACCTGAAGGGATAAAACCCATTGGGTGCAAGTGGGTATACAAGAGGAAGAGAGGAGCGGATGAGAAGATGGAAACCTTCAAAGCTAGGCTTGTGGCGAAAGGGTATACTCAGAAAGAAGGTATCGACTATGAGGAAACCTTTTCCCTGGTAGCCATGCTTAAATCCATCCGCATCCTTCTTGCCATCGCATGTCACTATGACTACGAGATATGGCAAATGGATGTCAAGATGGCATTTTTAAATGGCCATCTTAGCGAAGACATCTGTATGTCCCAACCGGAAGGCTTCATTGCTGAAGGCCAGGAACATATGGTTTGCAAGCTTAAGAAGTCCATTTATGGACTTAAGGAGGCATCAAGAGTATGGAACATTCGTTTTAATGAGACTGTAAAGTCTTATGGTTTTATTTAAAGCGAAGATGAACCATGCGTGTACAGGAAACTTGAAGGCATTAATGTGGTTTTTCTTATCCTGTATGTAGATAACATTCTACTCATTGGAAATGATGCAGGGACATTGTCATCTACAAAGGTTTGGCTGTCTAGTCAATTCAGTATAAAGGACTTGGGAGAAGCCAGCTACATTCTCGGGATTAGGCTTCTTAGAAATAGGAAGTAGAGAATGTTAGGGTTATCCCAAGTGACATACATTGACAAGATACTGGCCAAGTACAGCATGGACTCATGCAAGGGAGTTCTAATCCCTTGCAGACATGAGTTGTCATTTTCTTCGAAGGGCTGTCCTAAGTCTCAAGAAGAAAAGGACAGAATGAGTAGGATTCCCTACGCTTCGGCTATGAGAAATCTCATGTACGCCATGCTATGTACTAGGCCAGATATCTGCTTTGCCGTGGGCTTAGTTAGCAGATATCTGTCAAACCTAAGGGAGGTTCATTGGCAAGCTGTAAAGCATATTCTCAAGTACCTCAAGGGAACGAGAGATTATATGCTGGTTTACAGGGCTGATGATTTGGTTCCTACAGGTTACACGACTCAGACTTTCAGGCGGATAAGGATGAGAGAAAATCCACTAGTGGATATGTCTTCACCTTGTCTGGAGGAGCAATTTCATGGAGTAGTATTAAGCAGTCTTGTATTGCTGACTTAACCATGGAAGCTGAGTATGTGGCTGCTTCGGAGGCCTCAAAGGAAGCAGTTTAGCTTCGGAAGTTTCTTTCAGAACTTGGAGTCATATCACATATGGACAGGCCGATTGTGATGTATTGCAACAACACTGGAGCAGTATCGCAATCTAAGGAACCTCGGAACCACAAGAAGGGGAAACACATCGAGAGAAAATACCACCTGATCAGGGATTTCATCCAGACACGGGAAGTCGTGGTAGAGCATATTGCCTCAGAAAATAATCTAGCAAATCCATTCACCAAGCCTTTGGCTGAGAGAGTCTTTAAGAGATACTTAGACGCCATAGGGGTGGGCGCATATGGACTTACCTAGTCTTAGAGTGCAAGTGGGAGATTGTTGGATTGTATGCCCTCTTAGACTAGGTTTCTGATGTAAAATCAAATATTTTAATAAAAGAATTTATTTTCAGAAATTGTTTGTGAATTTACTTTTTGTTTGTGCACGATTTTCGTTTGGAACAGACCCATTGTGCTTAAATAAGTGATCCATGTGAATGATGGTCTTTCACAGTAAGGTATATATCACGGGTTATTTAACACATAAAATTTTGTTCTTAACCTATTGATGAGATTGAGAATCTTATCATGTTTAGGTTATTATGTTATGAATTCCAAATGGGGAATGGCTTACCTTTAGCCAGTGGGTAGTCCACTCACTTCATGACATAAGCGTATTTCGAATATGTAGAACAGGACCTGTAGTAGTGGATTCTCAAAGTACTATATGGTAGAAACCTAGACTACTACCGCTATAGCGTGGACTAGTACTCTACGACTTGAGTATGAGTTGGTGGTCTAGCGAAGCTGGAAGCATATACTTTGATTTGCTATAGTTGAGGTTCTATCGTAGGGCCAATATACTTGCATGTTGGGTATGTGTGACTAGTTAGTTAAGACAGACTTGTATAAATAGTTTCTGCACTATATCGTCCCTTGTGGTTGTCCGAATGGTCTAAAATGTCCAGGGCCCTGGGAAACATGACTTAGATGTTTGCTTTAGGGTAGCTCCCTTGGAAAGCGGAAATACTCCAGGAAGTCGTGGATCATTGGACTAGAAGCCTAAGGATGGTAGATGTCATTTAGAGGGGTGTTAGTACACTTCTTCCTCTCTAAATGTACGGCGATGTGTAGAGGGGTATTTTAGTCATTTCACCTGTAGGTCGGAGACTTTGCTAATGCAGCATTGTCCTTGGGATCAATATTTCATTATAGTGATATTAGGAGATATTTAAAATGCAAAATACTGCTAGTTATATAGCAGGGGTATTTTGGTCATTATAGCAGCCAAGACGATGTGTCTTTTTGGTCCTCGGAATAGCGCGTAAATCCTAACTAATTTTGGGTTGAGGAATTGGTCTCAGTTGAAGAGGATTTTATTTTATTTTATTTTATTCAAGAAGTCTAATTTATTATTGGACTGGAATAAAATAAATAAATTAATTAAAATAGGAGTTGAGAGAAATTAATTATCTAGTTTAATTGGTTAATTAATTATTCAGGGCCTAGGTCCAGTATGAATAATTAGGAAATTAACCTAGGCTTAAACTAGGGAAATAATTAATGTTTAATTATTTATTGGGTTATTTCTATAGGCCCAAGAAATAAATAATTAAAGATTAATTATTTTGGTTCATTTGGGCTCATTAATTATTTATTGGGTTATTTATATAAGCCCAGGAAATAAATAATTAATGTTTATTATTTTGGGCCTTTTGGGTCCAAGGAAAATAATAAATATTTTTCCGGCCCAATAGCTTGGACCTTAGGGTTTTTTCCAGATACGGTTAACAAGAGTTTAGGGTTAGGTCAAACAGATTCTCAAGATAACATCTGGGTGATTTGAAATATGAAATCCCGGGGATATGTTTATCAGATAATGAGAGACTTAGTTTTGGCTAACCAATAAACTAGTCTCTGGTAGAAGAAAACCCTAATCCTCCTAAGCTTAAGAGAGCCTCACGTGAGTCTCTCTCTCTCTCAACGTCTCTCTCCTTCCTTTGGGTTTACTCCTTGTTCTTTGCTAACCAATAACAAGTGAACCAAGGAGAATTGAGACCGTTCCTCTTCGTCATAGTGTTCACCGACTAGAGGTTAGGCTGAGGAATATTCCGAGAGCTGGAAAGCTTAGTGTTGATGCAAACAAGGCGAAGTAGAAGGCTAGCGGGTGTTCAACCGGAAGCTTCTTCAAGTGGACAAAGCGAGGCGATTCCAGTCATTCAATTCGCTCTTACTCAACCTAGAAGGGTTAAGGAGCGCAAATGTATGATCTTCACGCTTCCGTGTGGCCTCTAAGGCTTGGTTTTATCTTTCTCTAAATTTTTTTCCCATGACTGCACATGCTCTCTGTTTTTTGGTTCCCTCAGTTTGAGGTATATTTTATAGAAAGTTGTTAAATCATAGTAGCTGGAATTTTGGTATCCAAATCAAGGAATGATTGCAGAATTTTTTTTGGAAATCTTTTAGGCATCCATGGCTGGATTTTCATGCAGAACTTTGGGAGGACAATGGAGTTCTGTTAATGGAGGTTTAAGGGTGGTTTTTGCAGAAAAAGGATAGAGTTTCAGCTAGGAGAGAATTAGGAAACAAAGCTGGAAAACAAACCACTGCACAGATTTTTGCAAGGCTGGAATTTTCTGGGCAGTTTTCGGCTGCCCTTTTCCAGGCGATTTGTAGAGGCTTTGAAGGGGAATTTCTGGGGCTTTCAGGGCTGGTTTCCAGCCTACTTCATGGAGAAAAAACATGGCTTGGGTGCTGTACAAAAACTGGAAGAAAATAGCTTGGTTTTGGACCTCCAAAGCTGCGATTTGTACAGGATTTTTTTTTCTAGTTTTGCACCATCTTTGTGCAGTCCGAAAATAGCCATAAAAATCTAGATTCTAAGCTGATCAAAAGGGCCATTTTCTGGCAGCATTTGGGAGGGAATAATGGTCAAGAATTTCGACACCTTGAAGGCACACAAAGCTGGAAAATTTTCAGTTCTATGTACAAAGGGAAATGAACCTAGCTAGAGTGAATTTTTAGAAAGTTCACTAAAGAATTTAATTCACTTGAAATCTTTCCCCGTCATCCATTGTTTCGGTCCATATGATGTCTTTTACTAAGACATTTTGAACCTTCAAAGCCACAACACATTGCTGGAATTTTTCTAGAATAAAATTAGCTTGAACACAATGAACAAACTAATGAATTGAGAATTAGGAAAAACTAAGGATCAAGAGGAAATGAATTCCCCTTAGAAATTTTGTGTAGAGCAAAAGAGTAGGATTTGAAGACTCCTATCATGTCTCTCATAGGACAACATCTCTACCCTACTCCAAACACCACTAAGGCCAACAATGATACTTCCCAAGCAAAAATAAAATTTAATCATGCTATAGCTCTAATAATGGAATTTGAACCCAAGACCTCAAGAATTAATTCCAAAGCTCTAACCACTAAACCACAACAACTCTTGTTCTTATTTCCTCTCTAAAAATATTTTCCTATTCAATCCTCAAGCTATCTCCCTTTTTCCACCTTAGGTAAAATTACCATTTTGCCCTTCCCACTCAATACTCACCAACAAGACCTCAAGATAATAAAACCCGAATCCAAAACACATAAAAATCATATGAAAATATATTTAACCATGAAATAAAATATGATATGCATCCCAACCCCCCTTACTCTAAGGTTGGTTTTGACTGGGGTTTCACATCGTATGATCCTGGTTAGATTACATCAGGGATTAGCTTACATAAGTTAGCTAGATTATTAGTTAGTTAGCACGATTGACAGCTGTAACTCTATTCTTTATTTCATGTAGTTCATGTAACTTCATTTTTTTTTCAATGTAATGTAATCATTTTGAGATCCGCATGATGTATATATGCATCTCATTCATTGTAATTCTATTGAGTTCAATGAATCAAGTGATCGAGTTTTTCCTCTGTAAGCTGCTTCTTCATTTTTCAGACATTGTTCTTCATATTCCGCTATTTTTTCAACATGGTATCGAGGCGCTTTTCTCTCGTGCATAGATGAGTTAGTTCATCTGTTGTTTGGGAATTCCGCTTTTTTCTTGTTATTGTTCTCAATTCAATTTCTCTGTTCAATCTTGTCTGAGTTAAATGGCCAGTCAAGATATTTCTAGTCCTTACTACTTGCATCCCAGTGAAAATCCATCATTGATCCTTGTTCAACCTCCGTTGAATGAAAAGAATTATCATCAATGGTGCCATGCTATAAGAATGGCATTGATCTCAAAAAACAAACTGAGTTTTGTCAATGGAACCATTAAAGCGCCTAATCGAACTAGCAACAATTACGCAGCGTGGAAGCAATGCAACAATATGGTACTATCTTGGATTCTGAATTCTGTTACAGCTTCCATAGCTCAGAGTGTTATATGGATTGATACCGTGTATGAAGTATGGATTGATCTTTGTGAAAGATTTTCCCAAGGAGATTCGTTTAGAATTTCATATCTGCAGGAGGATATCTATAATCTTAAGCAAGGAACATCCACAGTTAATGAGTATTACACCAACTTGAAGACTTTGTGGGAAGAACTATTAAATCTGAGACCTCTCCAAATCTATTCTTGTGATCCGAGATGCAAATGTTCGGCATTTCCTAAAGTAAAAGCAGCAAATGATGCTGCTTGCATTATTAGATTATAAAAGGATTGAGAGATGAATTCAATAGGGTCAAATCACAGGTATTATTGACTCAACCATTTCCTACTGTGAATCAAGCTTTTTCTATGGTATCTACACATGAACAATCACTCAATTATAATGCCACACATCCAGATAGCACAGTTTCTAATAGTTCACAAGTTTTTGTTGCTAGAAATGGGGTCAGCAATATACCTTTGTATGTTAGAAATAGGACAAAAGGTGATTCTGAGATGACTGCAAATGATCATGTTGCTGGGAAAAATGATTTTGGTTCTGAGTCGATAATGAATCCGATTAGTACTAATGCTGTTAGCAGAAATTTTAATAGTGCTGGACATCATCATTTTAGAAATCAGAATTCTGGAAATCAAATCTATAAGAAGGGTAATGGTCAGAATAGAAAGCTTCAATATGTTTTTTGTGGTTTGCAAGGGCACACTGTTGATAGGTGTTACGGAAATATGGTTTTCCTATTGGATACAAAAACAAGAATAGAAATCAAGGAGGAATGGGATTTACCCCTCGGATCAATGCAATTTCGACAGCGAGGAATATTCCGGATGCTTCGTTGTTACGCATTCGGTGCAAGCGGTTCAACCATTTCTACGAGACTCACAAACCTCAAAGTATGTTACACGAGAACGAGTATCAACAGCTATTGCATCTTATTCAATCCCAACACCTGTCCTCTACTTTGAAGCAAAATAATATCACTGACCACATTCCTTCTGTTAATCAAATAAGCACTCTTTCAGTAGATTTCTTACATTCTTCAAATCGAGCACAAAACAAAGGTATACCTTCCTTTACCCGGATTTTGGATTCAGAGTGCTACGAGATCATATTTGCTCATTTTTTAGGTTTTTTCACTGAGTGTTATCCAGTCCAAAATGTTTCTGTCAAACTTCCCACTGGAGATATGATTAAAGTTTCCCATATAGGGAAGGTTAAATTGGGATCTTCTATCATCTTAACCAATGTGTTATATATTCCCATGTTCACATTTAATCTGATTTCTGTTAGTAAAATTGTTCAGCAACAAAAATGTTTAATCACTTTTCAAAATGATTTCTGTTTGCTTCAGGATCCTCATCTCGGACAGATGATTGGATCAGCTAAGCTGTTCAATGGACTATACTACTTTGATCTTTCTCAACCAGCCTCTCTTATCAAAACAGCTTGTGTTATTTCCACTGGTGACCTCTACAATAAGTCTTTGTTGTGGCGTTTCAGATTAGGGCATCTTTCTTCTAGACAGTTGGCTAAGATTCAAAAATCAGATGCTTCTGTTTCTTTGCCTACACATGATGTATTTTGTCCTATATGTCCTTTAGCTAAGCAGCACAAGCTGTCTTCTCCCTTGCATCATGGGATTGCAAAATCTAGTTTTGATCTTGTTCACATGGATATTTGGGGTCCTTTTAGTGTTAATACAGTTCATGGACATAAATATCTCTTGACTATTGTTGATGACTTTAGTAGATATACTTGGGTTTTTTTTGATAAAACAGAAATCAGAGGTTGGTATTCTGGTTCAAAATTTTGTTGCTTATGTTGAGACTCAATTCCATAAGAAAATTAAAATCTTAAGATCAGATAATGGCCTTGAGTTTTCTCTTACATTTTTCTATCATTCCAAGGGAATTATTCACCAAACATCTTGTCCCTATACTCCTGAACAGAATGGAGTTGTTGAAAGAAAACACCAACATATTTTGAATGTTGCAAGAGCTCTTAGATTTCACTCTCAAGTACCATTAGGATATTGGGGCTATTATATCCAGCATGCTGTGCATCTGATTAATATCACTCCTACTCTTATTTTGAATCAGCATACACCTTTTGAAAAATTGTATAACAAACTCCCAGATTACAATTCTCTTAAGGTTTTTGGCAGTCTTGCTTATGCTTGTATCATGTTGCCTAATAGGAATAAGTTTGAACTTAGAAGTAGACCTTGTATCTTTCTTGGATTGTCACATACTACAAAAGGCTATATTTTACTGGATTTCTTCTCCAGAGAAATTTTTGTATCCAGAAATGTTTCTTTTCAAGAATCTCATTTCCTTTTTTTTAAATTCAGATTCCTTACTTCTTCCAAATCATAAAAAACCTGTTCTACCTTTACCTTATTTCAAATCTCATTTTTCTCCTTCTAGTGGCAATGCATCTTCTGCTAATGACACAGTAGCTTCTGCTGGTGCTATTCCAAATTCTACTCCTTCCAACCTTCCTTCTTCTGTTCCTCATCTCAGAAAATCAATTAGATATACCATTCCTCCTGCTTACTTATCAGACTATGTTTGTTCACAAGTAAATGGTATTACTCCACCACATAGTTTGTCTACTTCTGATTTGCCTTATGTTTTCTCCTGCAATACTTCTGTTCATTTTAATCCTAAACATTACTTTGAAGCTGTGCTATCTAAGGATTGGTGTGCAGCTATGCAAGCAGAGATTGTAGTATTAGAAGCTAATAAAACTTGGCACTTGGCTCATCTACCTTTAGGCAAGAAATCTATTGGTTGTAAATGGGTGTATAAAGTGAAATACAAGGCAGATGGTACTGTTGATCGGTATAAGGCCAGACTCGTGGCAAAAGGATATAACCAGCAGGAAGGAATTGATTACTTAGATACTTTTTCCCCAGTGGTAAAGATGACTATAGTTAGACTCATGTTATCTCTTGCAGCATTGTCCAACTGGCATATCCACCAGCTTGATATCAACAATGCTTTCCTGCATGGTGATTTAACTGAGGATGTTTACATGGATTTACCTCCAGGATTTTCTTCTCCAGATTCATCTTTGGTTTGCAAGCTTGATAAGTCACTTTATGGACTTAAACAAGCCAGCAGACAGTGGAATGCTAAGCTCACCGACTTTCTCTTATCCCTTGATTTTCAACAGTCCAAAAGTGATTACAATTTATTTTTTAAACGTCATGGTGCCTTGTTCATTGCTCTTTTAATCTATGTTGATGATATTCTTATCTTAAGTAATCAGTTATCAGCCATCAGTGCTATTAAAGAACAATTGCATCAGCAATTTTAGATTAAGGATTTGGGGAATTTGCATTATTTCTTAGGATTTGAGGTTACTAGAAATTCTACAGGCATCACCTTTTCTCAGAGGAAATATGCTTTTGATTTAATTCAAACTTATGGATGTACAAGTTGTAAATCTATTTCTACACCTTCGGACAGTAAACAGAAATTTGCTATTGGTGATTCTGATTTGTTTGGAGATGCATCTCTTTATAGAAGTCTTCTTGGTCGTTTGTTATACTTAAGTCATAGTAGGCCTGATTTGTCCTTTGCTGTCCAACATTTGAGCCAATTCTTGGCTGCACCAACTGTTCTTCAGATGCAAGGAGTTTATAGGATATTGCGATATCTTAAGGGATCTCTCAATCTTGGTCTTCATTTTCCTGCTGATAATTCCTTACAGCTTCAAGTTTATACTGATTCAGATTGGGTTGGATGCCTTGATTCCAGGAGATCTGTGGCTGGTTATTGTGTTTATCTTGGTCAGGCACTTGTTTCTTGGAAGTTTAAGAAGTAGTCTGTCATTGCTAGAAGTTCAGCTGAGGCTGAATATCGTGCCATAGCTCAAGCCACATGTGAACTTCAGTGGCTTCTTCACTTCTTTCATAAGTTACAGTTGGTTTGTCCCTTACCAGTCCCTATTTTCTGTGATAACAGAAGTGCTATCTATTTTATTGAAAATCCTGTTTTTCATGAACGTACAAAACATATTGAAATTGATTGCCATTTTATTAGAGATCAATTCCAAGCTGGTTGCATTAAGCCTCTTCCTGTTTCTTCTTCTCAACAATTAGCTGATATTTTCACTAAAGCTTTACCCCCTGCATCCTTCCATCTTCTTCTCTCCCACCTTAGTATTGTTTCCGCTTCTAGCTTGCAGGGGGCTGTTGAAATCAATGAAACAAATGGTGGTGCAGATGATGCAGATGTCACTTTAGCAGATGGTGCAGTTGCCACTTCAGCAACCACTTCAGATGCCACTTCAGCATTTTTTTTGTCCAGCTCATCTTTTGATCCTGGTTAGATTACATCAGGGATTAGCTTACATAAGTTAGCTAGATTATTATTTAGTTAGCACGATTAACAGCTGTAGCTCTATTCTTCATTTCATGTAGTTCATGTAACTTCATTTTTTTTTCAATGTAATGTAATCAGTTTGAGATCCACATGCTGTATATATGCATCTCATTCATTGTAATTCTATTGAGTTCAATGAATCAAGTGATCAGGTTTTTTCCTCTACAGAACTGCTTCTTCATTTTTCAGCATTGTTCTTTATATTCCGCTATTTTTTTCAACACCGTCATTTTTTTGGATTCTATCAGTCAGATGAATAATGCCACCTAAAATATCCAGCAACAATTCTCTCTTCGATAAACCTGAGATATGCAACACCAAGCACGAATATGAAAGTAATAGGTAACTGAAGGATTTTGGTATACCTTTTTTGCCAAAGTGGTTTTACCTAGACCAGGCATTCCTATAATGGATACAATATCCATCTCTGCTTGATCCTCTAGTTAGCTGCCCAATTATTTTCTCTGCCTCATCACTAAAGCCTACCACAACTTCATCAATCTTTGGACTACTTGTCTTTGATGGCATGTGATTATTTGAAGTCTGGGCAATGCTACAAATTCCTTTTTCAAACATAGTCTTGTCAGTCTCGATTACTTTTGCTTTGATATCATTAATTTCTTCAATGACAACAATAAGCCACAACATACGATGCCATAGAGGGCCTTCTCTTACCACGAACGAGTCAATTACATTTTCTACCTCGTATGCAATATCTGTAACACATGTCCAAAGATATTGAAGTTCCTCATGCTCCTGATGATGCTTCACAATGTCAGTGGGGAAAGATTTCATGAATTCCAACTCCTCATGTAACTTCTCAATTCGGTGCTTTCCAAAGGAAATAGAATCAGCTTTACGGTTCAGCAACTACTTCAGATTAAGTAAGAGGGAATTAATGAAGCCTAATCGATCAGTCTTTCGGCTATTGGACTTGCTTGATTGAGAAACATTTAGATACATCTGTCTGATCTCTCCCTTTAAATACATAACCTTTTCTAGTTGCTCGGAAAGTGAATAGTTAATTTGCATAGCCTTATCTTCTTTCCTTTGGGAATTCCGTAAAATGGGTCCATTTTTAAAAGTAATTTCGATAGTGGGGTAGCTCTACGCGGAATTCCATTTTTAGTCTCAAAGGTCACATTTAGGTCGAAATGCGACCTATGCAGAACAAAAAATGTGGACGTGGAAATTTAAAAAAAATTAAAAGTTATAGGTCGCATTTGCAAAATGGACCTATTATTCAGGTCATATTTGTACACGCATAAGTTCAAGAATCCCGTAGCAGATCGTATTTCGGTGGTTTCCCTTAAATCAATTTGTGATCACCCACTTGAAACCCACACCACATTGCATTGCTTACTTCTTCAATTGGTTCAAAACCTGTAGCAGATCGCATTCATTTTGCATCTTCAAGTGTTCAATCTGTAACACGCGTCTCTAAACGGTACAATTTATTTGCTATTATCATGCAATTTTTTTTTTCAAAAGACTGTATATAGTTTTTATGTGGGGTGTCGAATGTATTGGATAAGCTTCTGAAGCAAAACTTTAATTGTAAGTAATAGTTTTATTTTTCTTCATATGATAGTAGTTTGATTAACGTTTAGGTCCTATGCTTCTAAAGCATGTGCAAAGGTTCAATTTGATTTTCAATTTATCTAGATCAATAATTTCACACAATAGGATTTTAGATATGTACATTGATAGATATGGACTACTTTGTTTCCTTTGCCAATCATCTAATCGTCTCAATGAGGAGATACATTTCAGTGAATTTTGTTTCTTTTAGCATGTTCACAGAATGCATTGGATATATTTGGTGTAAAAAAGAGTTTTTTTTTTTCTTTTGCAGCTTTTTTTTATCAATGTGATGTTGCAAAGTTTTATAGTAGAGAACTATTATCATTTAATGTAACTTTCAAGCTCTAGCTAAATTTGTGATTATCTCTGATTGCAGCTTGTTCCCAAAATTAGCCAGTCATTTAACATGTACTTGCATATAGCTTCACATTCTTACTGCTACTACTAATTTTTGGAATGTGTGTTAGGCACTCACGTGTCATGACTAAAATGCTAAACTTGTTGACTTTTCATTACTTTACCTAATGCTTTGAAACCTTTTTCCTTTACTACAATTTTCACTACCACTCTTTTATGGATCAAGGGTCCTAAATTGTAGTATCCTTTAGTTGTTCTATATCATGTTTTCAACATATGCTAGTTGACAGAATGCATTAGTAAAATATGTCGAGCAACTAGCATTGTTTCTTGTCAATCATGCAATTTCCTTGATAAGGCACCCATGTAGAACTAAAATATGTGCTAATTCAACTGAATGGGTGGAATAGTTGTAGTATGCCTTTTTGTGCTTTTTTGCATATTAGTATAGAATATCCTCTATCTTTGAATTACATAATTGAAAATATTCTCTCACTTTAAGCATTTGAAATTTGTTTAAATAGGTAATGATGGATGACATGCACGTAGATATCCATCCCGGGTCTCTCGTAGATAGGGTGTTATCTCTCTAGTCGAGTTATCGTCCTTCTTTGATATGGTCTGGCGATCAGCATGCTTGTGAGACTTCATTAGTGTTTAGACGATATGATTCTGCATTTTGGGAGCACACTCCCTTTTCCAACAGAGTGATGGATTTTGTGAATAGGGCTGATTTTGGTGGAGTTAGACGGATTAGGTATATACAAGTTGATCCCGCCTTTATTACCATATTAGTAGAGAGATAGCGGCAGGAGTGTTAGGGACATGCTCTAAAATAATGTGTACTTGTACTATTATCATTATGTCTTATGTAATAATACGAAGCATTTCTTTTCATGAATGGTATATTTAGTTTTATGGTCATCAAGTACGTGACTTGATAGTAAAACCCTATAACAAATGAATATTCTTAAATTGTCCCTGATCGATTATTATTAGTGGAACAATAATAAATTAAGATTAATATGTTTGTGACTTGGTGGCTAGGTTTTACTGGTCATGGATATATGTGATATCAAGTCAAAATATAAATAAATGTTAGAAAATATTGTATTGGACATGACCCACTGTGAGAGTACTTCGTGGAACATGTCATAAATACTTTTTAACCATATTGATATTAGAAGTCATTTGACTTGAATTCATCATAATTTTCTACTTGATAAATTCTATATTTTGACGTTGTCTAAAGTTATCTTTAACCAAATAATAAATTAGACCACAGTTGGATATAAAATAAACCAGAGAGAGGAATATGATTGATAGTGGAAGAATTTGTCCCTCTCAATTTTGGGAGAGATATCCATGGGCCCCTTGATAAGTTAGACTGTTAAAATGCATAGTCGTACTCAAATATATTAATTTGTGATATTGATATTATTTGTTTGAACAGTCTACTAAGAGATCAAGAAATAGTTGATTAAGCTTAATAAGGATGACATGCTCCGTGCCTTATACTTAATCTGGATATTGTGTGACAAAAGGACTAAATATAAAGTTATGGTTTAGTTCAAAAAGATTAGTGATCTTCATTTAACCTGGATAGTTGTAATGTTTTGCTAGAAACCACTTATAACTTATGGGCCATTTAAATGTGATTTGGGCACACTGCCATTATTAAATGAACCTATAGGGTTACACATTAAGCAAACAAGTTAGGTTATGTTTTTGGTAACCAGGTTTGATGTATTTGGAAACTAGGTTAATCTAACCTAGAAAAATGACCAGATACAATGAATTTGAAAATGTGTCCACATTCGATGTATCTGGAGGATGTCCAAATTATAAGAATCTAGTTTGGTAAATTAATTAGTTAAATTATCGAGATAATGACAGAATCTTATCATATCAGTTTTAATTTAATATGAATTTAAAATAAAATATGACAACATATTATGAGAGTTAGACTCCAAGAAGCTCGGGTGGTTTTAAAAGAAAACCCTAGCCGTCTTCTTGAGTAGACCTCTCCTAAAATATTCGTGCCTCCATTACCAGGAAAAATTAGGCCTCTCAAAACCTTAGGCGCTAGCACTCCCAGGTAACGAGTTGGGTTGCCGTGTGTATCCGATAGAGGACGTTCGCACATTGCAGCGTCTGGTGATCATTCAAGTTGCACGCATGCCTGGAAATTAGAAGACAGAGATCTTGATTGCGGCAAATAGAGGTAATTTTATAACCCCCAGATCAATTTGAATCGTTTAGCTTGGGTCCTCGGAAGGAATTTGTGGATGTTTTCCGCGTTTAGGAGTTCATAAATCCTAACAAGGAGACCCATACATTTCATTTACCCGTATGAGAGGCTACCGTAACATTAGAAGATGTAGTAATATTATGGTTTTCGACTAGATTGATATTTGTGATAGTTTTCTTGGTATTATACTATGGGCTAAGGACATTCCGGGTTATCGGATTAGGAAGGCTCCTATTGAGGAGTACTTAAACATTCTGCTTCTAGGGAACTTACTACACCTGAGATATATTTACCTATGTTAGAGGATTTGGATGCGTATGGAACACTTAGTTGGGGCAGTACAGTCTTGTCGTATCTGTATAGATATCTGTGCCAAGATGCTAATGGGTTGGCTCAGGAGATTTGTAGCCTGATAGTCCTACTTCAGGTAAGGTTCAATTAAGATTTAATATTTTGTTAATTTAATAACAATTAACTTACTTCTAATACGTTGTGTGGTTGTGTTTGTAGCCGTGGGCATGGTGTTCGGGTTGTACAACCTGAATGGGGTATACCTTATATTGATGTCCCACTACTTGCACCGTACAACACCCAACGGGATGTTGGGTTACACCTGTTTTGTACGTCTACCCACGTTTTAGTGTCATATCACTCTCAGTTTGATGCCCTCTCGAACAATGATGTAAGTATATAAAATTTATGCGGTTGAATACACACTTTATTTCAAACCCATTTTATATATGAGTCCTGACATATGTTTTCATTATTGTAGTTTATTTGGCACCTATAACAGCTTGATGTAGTGAGCCTCCTCCCATCGATCTACTTAAAGGGACTTGATATATGGAGGTCACACACAGTACTTATCAGTTGGGAAGTAGTCGAGTTTTACTTCCCAGGCCGGGTCATGTGCTAGTTTGGAATGCTTCAGACGATACCGGTAGATTGTAATACCAGACTCAACCTACATGAGATTGATAGACGAAGCAATCTAAACAGAGATTACAGATTCTATCATAGGCCGTATCTCCAAACCTGGGCACAATGCTGGGACTATATATAGGCTAGCCCGATAGGAGTTTTAGCTGTACCGGATTATATGCACTAGTACAGAAGCCATACACGTCTTCAAGTTGAAAATCCCATCACACGTGAGATACTTCAGTCGGGATATTAGCTTGTCAGATCAAGTACAGTTGTCTTAGTATGTAAAGTTGTACCTAATTATTCAATTTGTAACTTGAATAACCTTATAACTATATGATTGAATTTGTGTATGTTTTTCAGGTTTATATCGTGAGACGAGCTATAACCATGGCTACATTCCAAATGGACAATGCAAACTCAACTTCACGGAGGGTTTTTATGGATATACGTGATATGTGTGCGCAGGGACTCACAGCATGTCATCTACCACACATAGGTATACTGACCCAATTCAAACGAATGAAATTGGGCTAAGTGTCCCAATTTCACAGCTTACTTCAAGACCCCGAGTTCCTATAAAAGGACGTGCACATGCAAGAGTAAGGCGCGGGGGGAAAAGAACCCGAGTGCGAGGTATTCCTCCTGTCCCTCATGTTGGATCCCTACCAACCTAAATTGATGAAGAGGAGGTATAACATGTAGATGAGGGGGCAAGGGATGATTTTCACATTGATATGACATCAGATGATTTGATAGGCCACGAGTTCGTGGTTATTCCAGTTCACTAGCTAAGGATGATAGAGGACGAGTGCGAGGATGAGGATGCAGGGCCATCGTGCCTCGACACGCATGAGTTCGTGCAGCCTACTCAGTGTGTGACTCAGACGACAAGTGTTTCTCGCATTAAGGAGTTTACAGTACGACCATTTCATAGTATTGTTTGTCACAAATGATGTAGACCGGGTGCACTTGCTCCAGACCAGCTTTTGGATCCCGCAACTATTGCCCACTAGCTTCTAGATCTTGCATCGGCTTCTAAATCATGCTCCTGTTGCCCACCAACTTCCAAATCCATCACCTACGCATGAAGGCGATGAGTTTCTAGCTGGTGGGAAACTAAGAAGAAAGATTAAACCTCGCCGTCCATGTGTACTCTCACCACATTAGGTATCTTTGATGTTAGGAGAGATAATGTACTTCAAACAGAGATATTAGCAGTCTTTAATGTTTTTGATGGTTAAATGCTATGATGTTGTTTGTATTGTCACTGTCTTGTGGGTTTTGTTGAACTGTGTTTAAATAGATATACAGGGTGTGGATGTGGCATTAAAGGGGTTTTCGAGAAAAAAAAAGTTCACATGTGTTAAATGCAACCTTAAGGTCATAGTAATGCAACCTTAAGGTTGCATTTGTTAAATGCGACTTGTGCGCGACATTTACTGGTTCAAACTTCCGCACCAACTTCCAGATCGGCATCTTTATTTCATTTTATCATAGAAGTAGAAAATGGTAATGTGGTAGTGCAATTGGTGTTACATGTTGATGAATATAATATTTTGGATTGGATTTATTGATGAGAGGCAGTTTTTCCCTGTGGCGGATAAATAATATTGGAGGTCTTCAACTTTTACACTTGCACATGTGGAAGAAATGATGAGAAATGAAGTTCCTGGTTGTCCGTGAACATAAAGGATACCTTGTGATATGGGTTATCGGACGCCTAACTCTCCTCCAAGGTGTAGCAACTGTCACAGGGGTGGGCATACTAGGAGAAATTGTAATAATGATACTTTTACTTTTTTGAGAGATTTGCCAATTTCATCATCTATTCCTTCGTATTCTGTTTTATTGTATTTTGACTATGGTTTCTCTCTAGTACTTATGATATTGGAATTTACATTTTGAGTGCTTCAATAGACTGCATATACTATTACATATTGAATGTTATTAATTTGAAAAATGTACATCTTTTGTGATGACTTGATTCGCATATCATAGTGCCTGTAGGGTGTGAGTATTCTGGTATGCATTGTTAACTGAGGTGCATTAATGAAATGCAACCTGTGTTTTTATTTTTCTTTTTTCAAATTTCATATACTTGCATATATCATTGCGAAAATTCAAATTAAGCGAATATGGTAGCATTCCGAAAATGCGACCTTATTTTAGGAGGTCATATTCCCCACTGTTAGAATTTCATTTAACAATAGACCCATTTTACAGAATTCCCATCTTTCCTTACATCATCATAAAACGAGCAAATTAGAGAGGCATTCTCGTTACCACAGCTTCTATTTTCATCAAAATCAACTCCTTGTCTTCCTTGTACTCCATTGGTGGATCTTTAAGAAAGTACTTGAGGAATTTTAAACCCTCTTGTAATATTT
Source organism: Voacanga thouarsii (assembly GCA_026120185.1). Classification (NCBI taxonomy): domain Eukaryota; kingdom Viridiplantae; phylum Streptophyta; class Magnoliopsida; order Gentianales; family Apocynaceae; genus Voacanga; species Voacanga thouarsii. Next base: position 24,492 of record JANUWF010002515.1, read on the forward strand.
GGATTTGATTCTTTATGGGGATCGTTGCACAGAGACTGTACCTCTTTTATGTTAGAATCCATACATGCATCATCTATGCATTACACAGCGAAAATACAAGGATTCTATGACAAGAGGACCACATGTATATGTTGATACAGATTAAAAATATGGAATATACATTTTTAGTGATGTCTCTGCAATTCAAAAATTTCTTCCCATTACTGAGGCACAATCCAGCACAGAAACAAAGTCTCTCGTCGCTGCCACTGGAGTTTAAGTATGAGACTCCCTCTAATAATATCCACACGAGGATGCTCACTCAATGAAACCCGAACACAGTCTCTGTGCTAGCAGAGAAAAATAGTGACAGCTAGGGTAATACCACAGAGAAGAAGGAAGAGAGAGTCGTGAGTTTTTTTTCCTTCTAGAGAGAACAATTTTTCTCCGTATAAAAAAAAAAAAAACAATCACGGCATATTCTAAAAAAAAATCCCAAAAATTCACTCCGATACAACCTTTGTGAATTCTAATCAAATCAGAATTCATTAAATTGTAAGTAGAACCTTCAAGTTCTTATAATTATAATTTGGTTAAAAAATTATAACTTATTATAATTTGGCTGAAATAACTTCTACTTCTCACAATTAACCCCACAATGTAATCATATAACATCTCGAGTACATAATCATCTATTGTGTTTGACCTATTAGGTTTCCCGGTCAATTGGTAGCGAATATGAATTAATCTAAAAGTCTTTAAGATTAATAATCCTTAATAAAATTAATCTATTAGTTATAAACATGATTGGTTTATTAATTCATCAATTAATAAACTCATATTCAGTATATCATGAGCGGTATCTAGCAACGCATCATAACCACCTAAGAGTCCAAGAAGTCAAATGGCTTGATGTGAACCCTTTAAAAACAAACTACGGTGCAATAAACTCCTTTCATCATCCAATATCTCATTTAGTTTGGAGTACAAAATTAGTACCACCTCCCTCCAAAATGAATATTAATTTTGGCTCGAATATATTAGTATTTTTACCAGAAATCCACTACTCTACATGTATATCAATTGGAACTATTTCCAATATACAATAACCTTGACCAAGGATTTCACGAGTAGTAATTCCAACTAGTGGCCATGAGATATTTGCTCCTACTATTAGGAGTGGTGAATCATGTATTGACCATCTCAACTATTTTTATTTATCTCACATTGTACCAAATATCTATCCTATAGGCAGCCCTCGATCTAGCTCCAAAGATTGGAATTAAAGTACAATACTCAGCAAATAAAGTACCTTGAAAATCTCAAGTCTAAGGATACTTGCACGTTTGGTATAATGAGATTCTATCACTGGCACTACATAGTTATCAATGTGATTATTTCATAGTTAGGTTGTAACACCCCGCTACCTAGGCCCGCCAGGGCCAGGGATGTCGCCCCGTCCAAAGGACAAGAGGTCTTTATAACTAGGTCACACAAATAAAATAGCGGAATAAAAATAATAATTTAAATTAAATTTTAATAAAACCTAGAATGAATCCAAGAATTCCCAAAAGAAAAATAAATCCATAAATAAAATCATCCACTCTCAACTCCCCAAAACAATACATAAAAATAAAAGACAACATTCTCTTCCAAGACAGATAACACTAGCTACTCATCCCCACAGCAGGATCGACCTAAAATCATGTAAAAAGGTGATGAGACAAAAATCTCAGTAAGTCCGTGTGTGATTTGGGTGTTCAGTGAAAACAGTTCGTGGATGCAAAGTGTGAAATCTTTATAAGAGAAATATTGGCAGGCAATAAACAATAGTCAAAAGCAAGAGTGGTGTTTTCCTCTTTTTGAAACCATACAAGTACACAATAAAATCAACCACTCATAAAAGTGGTCATGGGTTACCACACGTTGGGCCCCATAACCATACAACGGTCAGAATGCCACACTTTGTGCGGACCGACAAAAGAAATACTGACGAAGCAATGAATGATGTTCA
>JANUWF010002516.1:0-109243 GCA_026120185.1 Voacanga thouarsii
GGGCGCATGTGGTTCACACGTCTTAGTGAATATTTATTGAAAGCGGGATTTAAAAATGACCAGGTATGTCCATGTGTTTTTATTAAGAAATCTGGTTCTAAATTTGTGATATTAGCTATATATGTTGATGATATTAATCTTATTGGAACTCCTGAAGAGCTCCAAGAAACAATTATCCACAGGCCATATGGATCTTTTTCGGTAAGATATTCTATTTTCAAATTTTCATCGAGATGACGACGAATAAAAATCAAAGCTTTAGCCTTGTGTTGTGCAGATGCACTATTATTTGCTTGAATAGTTTCACTAAGGCCTTCAGCACTTAGATGCATTTCAGCATCGAGAACCCATAACATATAATTTTTTCCAGAAATATCAAGGGCTACAAATTCGAGTTTAGCGATGTTAGCCATAGAGATCAATAAATGCGTACATGTCTTCTGGCTTTGGTAACGGCAGAAACTCGTGCTTAGTCTTCTGGCTTTTGTACCGGTAGAGACTCGTGCTGATAACGTGTTATAAAATTAGGGTAGCGTTAGAATAAAATCTACACACTACACACTAAGAAAATTCTAACTATTCTTTGCACAAGAATTTTTCTCTTTCTTTTCTCTCACAATTTTCTCTAATCTTTCTTTCACTAATCTTTCTTTCACAAAATAATGGTGTATTACAAGCTTAGAGAATAGCTCTATTTATAAAGCTCTAATTAGTGGATTACATCATGGCATACATCATCTTCCACTAATCTTAATTAGTGGTGTCTCCACTAAATGGTGGACATCCATAAAAATCTTCTAATAATTCACATAAATCCATAATTAGTGGAGCCTCCACTAATTAATGGAGATTCCAATAATTCATAACATAATAATAATAATAATAATAATAATAATAATAATAATAATAATAATAATAATAATAATAATAATAATAATAATAATAATAATAATAATAATAGAAACTAATGATGAAGAGTTAACAAATATACACATTCAACTTAAAATTATTTGACAATACATAAAGAGTATTAAGAATTTTTTATTCTCATTTTTGAAGCCTTAAATCGTATTTTCTATATGATATCTTTATATCTTTATATGCCGCCATGTGGAACACCTATATTTATATCTGAGTTTTGTATTTCAAAAGAAAAATAGTGGTATACATATAATTTACAATCGGGTTTCATTTATATAAATTTTAATGTGTTGTGAATACATTAGTGGAAGTTGTGAATCCACTAATTCCATTAGTGGAAAAATGTATATGGATATCCACCATAGAGCTCTATAAATAGAGCTCTTCCCTAAACTTGAGACATATACCAATTGTGAGAGAATTGTTGGAGAAAATTATGAGAAAAAAGAGAGAAGTTTGAAGAAATTATTGTGCAAATAATAGTTAGAGATTTATTGTGTGTAGATTTTATTCTGGTACTGCCAAAATTTTATAACACGTTATTAGCACGAATTTCTGTTGTTTCCAAATCTAGAAGACTAAAGTATGAGTTTTTGCCATTACAAAAACCATAAGACTAAAGGTATGCATTTATTGATCCCTATGGCTAACCTTACTAAACTCAAATTTGCAGCCCTTGATATTTCTGAAAAAAATTAAATGCCATGGGTTCACAATGTGGAAATGCATCTAAATGCTGAAGGCCTTAGTGAAACTATTAAAGAAAAAAATAGTGCATCTGTACAATAAAAGGCCAAAGCTTTGATTTTTATTTGTTGTCATCTCGACAAAAATTTGAAAATGGAATATCTTATCAAAAAAGATCCATATGTCCTGTGGGTAATTTTTTTTTAAAAAAAAGATTTGACCACCTGAAGATGGCCATATTGCTAACTGCACGGTATGAATAGTTATCACTACAAGAAAGGCAGTTATTAGCGAGGGAAATTAATGAGGGAATAATCCCTCGCTAAATCTGCAAGGGATTAGCAAGGGAATAATGAGTTCCGTACACAGATTGACTTTCCATCACTAATCCCTAGTTGATTAGCGATGGATCAGCATTAAGTTTAAATCCTTTCAAATAACTGAGAGATAAAGAAATCCCATTCTAATCTGTCGCTAATTTGATAGAGATTTGTGACGGATATTTTATTTTTACTTAATATTGGTTGAAAATTTTTAGCTTCGGATTTGTGACTAGACCTAAGCTAATCCAACGCTAATTTGCGAGGGAATAGCGACTGAAATATCTGTCGCAATTCATTGCCTGATTTGTGACAGATTAGAGTTGTATTGGCAAGGGATATTAATAATCCCTCGCTAATCTGTCGCTAAAAATTTCCATCACTAATCCCTCACTAATTTCCAAGGGATTTGCAAGGGATTCCCCATTTTGTGGATTCTCAAATTTTTTCCTCACGATATTTTTGTGTGTAGTAAATTTTTTTTATGTAATATCCTTATAAATACTTAATTCTTTATTATTTGTTGAATTATAACTATTGTATTTGCATTAAATATATATATGTGCAGTTACCATCGGCAAGTTACGAAGTATTGATTATAATTAAATGATACGCATACATTATACCTCTGCACAAATTCGTCATGTGTAGTATGTATGTATATATATATATATATATATAATATTTATCACTTTATATTCATATATACTATATATATATATATATATTTATATATTTGATGCATCGATCATATGGTCGATGTATAATTATGCAAATATGAACACACATTTAATTACTATATCTAGTTTATGTGTACAATTGAAGTTCTATATATTACGTTTTATTACATTTGATTAGGGTAATAAATACAATTTTGGGATATGAAAACACTTCAATACTAATTAAACTTTTCATATATTAGTAAGGGTAATAGGATCGATGTTAATTAAACCTAAACAAACACCATGATGATTATTTAGAATTGTTTACTGGCGAAATATTTCATACTCTTAATTTGGTAGCTAAGTGTTGATAGAAATAAATATGTTTTCTCAATAGAGTATTGAAAAAAGTGAGGAAAATTTATATCCATCTCTAAATAGCGACGGAAAATAATAATAAGGGATTTGAGATGTATTAGCGAGGGATACAAAATTTATAACTTGAAACTAAGCGAAAATTGAGCGGAATCTAAAATTCAAAAAATCCGTTGCTAATCCCTTTCTAATGAAATGAAACTAGCGAGGGATCAGAAAGGAACTAAAAAATCCATTGAGGTTGACCCTCGCTAATCTATTACTAAATAAGTCCCTCGCTAATCGCACGCTAATTTGCGAGTGATTAGTGAGGGATCTTATTTATTTATTTATTTTACCGCCGCAAATCCCTCGCTAATAGAGAGGGATTAGCGACGGAAATTCCCTCGCCAAGCCCAACGACTATAACACCCCATTTCTGTCTTCCTTTTTGTTGTGCTCTTTCCATTTTTCTTTGTCTTCTCCGACTATCCCTCTCTAATCCCTTCCAATCCCGCCAACGACCTTACCTCCTCATTGCCTTTCCAACCACTGAAAGATGCAACGGACCAAAGCAACAATTCCCCCCCACCATCCAACCACCGGCAACCTTTATCAAGTTGTGGTCAAGTCCCGCCCTGCGCCGCTGTGGACGACTGCCGCCAGCGACCTCCATCAAGCTGTTGACTTCAGCAAGCTGTGGACTGCATATGCTTCTATTAATTTCTACATAGGTTTATTATCTCTGTTATTACTTAGAGCTGTTTGATGATTCTTTACTTTGGATTATTTTGATGATTATAATCTGAGGATAAATTGTCATTGCAAGTGAAAAGTTGACCTAGGAGTCAAATTGTGGTTTTTTTGGTTTTTTTAATCTTTTTAGCTCCTATACTTTTTTTGTCAGTTAATTGCTAGTCTGTGGAAATTTAATATTCCCTCCATTAGGATTTGAATGCCCCAAATTTGAATAGAAATGTGAATATTCAAATCAAGATAGATGGAGTACATTAGTATTTGGATGACAATGGTGAAACCATAGGCTCTTTATCTTGTTCACACAATATTCTCAAGTTTATTGATTTTATGATGTTGGCTTTCTAACGCATTTCAATTCCTTTTCCACCATTGGAGAGAATTGAGGTGATGAGGCACAGAAAATATTTTTGCAAATTAAGCTGATTCCATGTGTATTCTGATCATGATTATATGCACCGTTTTGGTGTTCAATTTCTTTGAGTGTCCTCCTGTGTTGCTTTTGGAATTTTATATTAGAAAACACTGACTTTGATCTAAAAGTCAATGAGTTAATCAAACTTAAAAAATTTACCAGATATAATGAATCTGGAAATATATCCACATTCGATGTATCTGGATGATGTCCAGATTATAAGAATCTGACTCGATAAATTAATTAGTTAAATTATCGAGATAATGACAAAATCTTATCATATCAGTTTTAATTTAATTTGAATTTAAATTAAAATATGATAAGATATTGTCAGAGTTGGACTCTGAGAGGTTCGGGAGTTTTAAGAAAACCCTAGCCGTCTTCTCAATGGCCCCGTTCTATTGAGAATATTCGTGTCTCCATTCACCAGAAAAAAACTCTCAAACCTTAGGCATTAGCACTCTCGGGGTAACGAGTCAATTCACCATGTGTATCTGATAGAGGACGTTCGCACACTGCAGCGTCTGGTGATCATTCGGGTTACACGTACGACAACACAATCAAAAGCAAAGGATCTCGATTACGCCGAACAGGGGTAATTCTGTAAACCTTAGATCTTCTTAATTGTTTACTTAGGTCATCGGATGGGATTCGTAGATGTTTTCTACGTTTAGGAGTCCACGAATTCTAACATATAACTTCACCATATATAAAATTATATCTCATTTAAAATTATGTAGAGAAAAAGTTACTGATTAAGATATGCTGGAGAAGACATTCTCCACCTTTCATACCTTAAATATTATCTTACAGAAACAATATCGAGAAAAAAATATACAAAATTTACTGATTTAATTATTGCCCTCCTCGTTTCAAAGAAAAATAATGAGTTATTATTAAAAAAATCATGAAGCCAGACCAACTAGCTCAACAACACTCCCAGAAGTGAATGATGTTGACTCCAGCAGAAGCCATAGTCGTAGTCATAGTCGTGATTGTGGCCGTAGCCGTGGTTATGGCCGTGGACACGCTCGATATTCCCCTTATCACAGTAATAATCAAGTTATGAGAAATACTGACAACCTGAAGTGGGAAAGAAAAGATAATAATAGAAAAGAAAAGGAAGTACAAGAAAATTATGAGGGTAAGTATTATGGATGTGTGATGCGTATTTATTTGGGTATAAAAATCATACAAAACTAAACACATTCCCAATCAAGTTTACATTAAAACGTTAACCCCAAATTACACATATGAGTAAGCATACTCATCATTAATAGAGCATAGGGTTCAAACGAGTGTCGATCCTCAAGGAACAAGTATGCATTAATCCCTTCTCTTTCATTGTTTAACCGACTCAACAAAGTGCAAAAGAAATAAAATAAAACAAAAGAAAATAAAAATATATACATTTCAAGGATGGAGAAGTATGTAATTCAAACCATTATTTTGACAAATATGATCTTAAAGTACCTAACAATTATCATAACTAAGTATTCCCCTGGCACCATGAAGGATTAAGATAGATTCACTTCTTTGGTCAATCCATGAAATCATTATCCTTTAGATAAATTAGCATCACTTGGTATGTCTCAACTAATTCATCCAAAAGACGCATTAAACACAATCCTTGATTAAATTTCCTTGGTCTGGCAAATTTAAAGCATGAAATTAAGCAATGAATCCTTGGTCTGGCAAACATCAATTAACCATTAATTACTCAATCCTCAGCAATTAACCCCCTTAGTCTAGCAAGTTAATAGCCAATAAATATGAAATTAATCAATTGTAACTACTATCAACCTCTTTAGTCTAGCAAGTTAATGAAAAGAAACGATCAATTAATCTCGTAATACGCCTAAGTAATTAAATACCAAGAAGAACAATCAATTAATCAAAAGATCAAATAACTCTAAAAATCATGAATATCTAAAACAATGTCAAATTACAAAAAACAATTTACATATCATTATTCAAGAAAAAGAAAACAAAATAAAAGAAAGCACTAATAGACAAGCCTCATTCTTTTTCCTTTGAAGACCTTCTTGCACAACTCTCCTTGATTTGAAGAATTCCTCCTTGATTTGAGTGATTTTCTATGATGATCTATGAATTCTCTCATTTTCTCTTGTGTTTTCCATCTATTTATAGGCTTAGGAAGTGCCTAAACTCGTTGGTGTAATGTTCTTGGCCGAGTAGAAGTAGGAAGATACTAAAATTCCACAGATTACCAAAAATCGCATGCAAAAATCAAAGCTCCATCTTTTTCTCAGAGCACAGCCAGCGCCGCCTTGGCTCCTGGAGCCGATGCTGGTTGTATTCTGTTTCTTTCGTTGTTCGCCAATTTTTTCTTGATTTTCACGTAATGTTGTCCAGAGTGTAGCCGGCGCCAGTTCTATTCTGTTCCGGTCTGTTTCAATAATTTTTCATCACCTCAAAGTTCGTGTCATCAGTACATGGCCGGCGCCGGTTGCACTGCCCTGTTGGCACCGCCTTGGTTTTGTTTTGCAACGTTTTTGCTTCGTTTTACCCCTAAAATATGAAATAATGCACAAAATAATTTTCCAAGGATAAAATCTCAAATATGAAGGAATATGACTAGTTATTGAACAGAATATATCACAAAAGAGTCTTAAATAACTAGGAAAAACATGACTAATTTAAGTCCTATCAATTTGGCATGAAAGATCATTGGTCACATAAATGTCGTACGGCTAATCATTTAGTGGAATTATATCAAGCTTCACTGGAAAAGAAAAATAAAAATATTGAAACAAATTTTTCTTAACATCTAGTTAATGATTCTGACGATGATGCTATTGATCCAGAAGATCTTAATATCAATATTACATATATGAATGTATCTAATTTTTTCGAATACCCAGACGGTAGGATAGACCATTTAATTGGTGATGGCAGTGTCCAGAAGAACTAATGCCTCACCCTGATATTTTTGTAAATTTTCATTATATTCTAATAATATTTGTGTTTGTATATACATAGTTTGTTCAGATGACTATTTTTAATGATGATATATGTATTATTGATAGTGGAACTACACACACCATACTAAAAAGTGAGAAATATTTTTCTTATCTCAAAATGGGAGAAATAAATATTTATACTATAAATCGTAATACAAATTTAATTAAAGGCTCTGGAGGAGATAGTATATTATTGCCTGAAGGAACAATAATTAATATTGATAAGACACTATTTTTCTCAAAATTCAAAATAAATTTATTGAGCTTTAAAGATATCCGCAGAAATATGTATCATGTTGAAACAAATGAGGAAAATGCTATTGAGTATCTTTATATTACTCAAATTAATTTGAGTAAGAAATCTATATTAGAAAAACTATCGTCTTTTTCTGTTAGCCTATATTTTGCAAAATAAGTAAAATTAAATTCATCATCTAGTAAATCAGAAGTTTACTGATCCTACTACTTTTAGCATTTAGCATGACCGGTTGGGTTATTCGAGATCTACCATAATAAAAAAAATAATTAAGAATACCCATGATCATCCATTAAAAAATAAAAAGATATTGACATCAAAAAAATTCTCATGTGCTACATGTTCCCTGGGAAAATTAATTATTAGAATATCACCAATAAAAGCAAGAGTTGAAAATCCTACATTTCTTGAACGGATTTACAGAGACATTTGTGGACCTATTCATCCACCACGTGGATCATTCAAATATCTTATGGTCTTAATTGATACATCATCTCGATGGTCACATGTGTGTTTATTATCTACTCGCAACCTGGCATTTACGAAATTACTTTCTCAAATAATTAAATTATGAGCACAATTTCCTGACCATCAAATTAAAAATATCCGTTTGGATAATATTGGAGAATTTTTATCGCATGCTTTTGATGCATATTACATATCAATTGGATTAATGTTGAACATCAAGTAGCTCATATTCATACACAAAATGGTCTCACTGAATTTTTTATTAAAAGATTACAATTAATTACTAGACCATTATTAATGAAAACAAATCTCCCAACACCTGCCTGGGGACATGCTATTTTACATGCTGCAATACTTGTACGTATAAGGCTAACTAGTTATATAAATTCTCTCCTTTGCAATTAGCTTTTGGTTCAGAATCAAATAATGATTAATTAAAAATTTTTGTGTGTTCTGTATATATTCCAATTGTACCAAACCAACATACAAAGATGGGTCCTCAAAAAAGAAAGGGGATATATGTTGGATTTGATTCTCCCTCTATTATCATATTTGTTGAATCTCTGACATGAGATTTATTCATAGCAAGATTTGCTGATTGTCATTTTGATAAATCATTATTCCCTAAATTAAAGGAAGAACATAAACATCATAAGAAAGATCTTACTTGGATAACATCATTAAATTATCTTGATCTGCGCATAAACGCGTGTGAACTTGAAGTACAAAAAATAATTCATTTGCAAAGCATTGCAAATCAAATGCCAGACACTTTTGTTGACTCCAGAAGAGTAATAAAATAGCATATTCCAACTATAAATACTCCTATTCGAATTGAAGTCCCAGTAGAACAAAAGATTATACCTATAACTGCTGAGTCAAAAGCACGCTAGAAGTGTGGCCGACCTTTTGGTTCTAAAGATAAAAATCCTCGAAAGAAAAGCGGATTAAATGATCCAGATGATCATATTGAAGAAAAGAATGATAAAGACCAAGAGAGAACTGATGACAAAATAAAAGAATTAGAAGTTGATGAAAGTAACACTGGAATTTTTATCAATTATGCCACTTTCGGTAGAAGTTGAAATCGGATAGAAATAGTTATTGATAATACATTTGCATACAAAATATTTCTTGATGTTACACAGGATAATGATGATCCTGAACCAATATCAGTTGATGAATGTCGGTATAGAAAAGATTGGCTACAATGAAAAGATGTAATTCAATTGGAGTTAAATGCACTTACAAAACATGAAATCTTCGGACCTGTAGTCCGAACACCGAAAGGTAAAAAACCTGTTGGCTACAAATGAATATTTGTGCGAAAATGTAATGAAAATAATAAAATCGTATGATATAAAGCATAGTTAGTAGCCTAAGGTTTTTCATAAATACTAGGTATTAATTATGATGAAGCTTATTCTCCTGTTGTTGATGCTATTACACTCCGATATCTTATCAGTTTGGTAGTACATGAAAAGATAGATATGCACCTATTAGATGTTGTCACTGTTTACATGTATAGAAATTTAAAAAATGATGTTTACATGAAAATCCCCAAAGGATTTCGCATGTCCGAAGCATATAAACATTATCCTTGTAAAAATTACTCCATCAAGTTGCAGAAATTATTATATGGCCTAAAGTAATATGGACGTATGTGATTTAATCATTTTAGTGAATATTTATTAAAAGCGGGATTTAAAAATGATTAGGCATGTCCATGTAGTTTTATTAAGAAATCTGGTTCTAAATTTATAATATTAACTATATATGTTGATGATATTAATCTTATTGGAATTCCAGAAAAGCTCCAAGAAACAATTGATTATTTAAAAAGAGAATTCAAAACCAAGAATTTTGGTAAAACTAAATTTTGTCTTGGTTTACAAATTGAACATTTGAAAAGTGGAACATTTATTTATCAATCAACATAAACATCAATAGTTCTAAAAAGATTTTACATGGACAAAGTGCATCCATTGAGTATTCCAATGATCGTCCAGTCATTAGATGTGAATAAAGATCCTTTTTGACCTCAAGAAGATGATGAAGAACTCCTTGATCCTGAAGTACCATATCTCGGTGCAATTAGTGCATTCATGTATCTTGCTAATAGTACACAACCTGATATTGGATTTGCTATCAATTTATTAGTAAGATTTAGTTCTTCATCAACATGACGACATTGGAATGGAATTAAACAAGTCCTTTGATATCTTCAAGGTACAATTAATCTCGAATTATTTTATTCAAATAAAATCAGCCCAACATTGATAGGTTATGCAGATGCTGATTATTTATCTGATCCACATAAAGCACGTTCTCGAACGGGCTATCTATTTACATGTGAAAATACTGTTATATCATGACATTCTACAAAACAATCTATAGCAGTTACTTCTTCAATTGAAGCAAGTTGAGAATGTATACAGTTAAAATCAGTGGTTTATTATATCCGAGAAAGTTGTGGATTATCATTTAGAAGAGATATTCCAACTTCTCTTTATGAAGACAATGCAGCTTGCATAACTCAATTACGAGGAGAATATATTAAAGGAGATCGGACAAAACATATTTCACCAAAATTCTTCTTTACTCATGAACTTTAGAAGAAAGGAAAAATTGATATGTTACAAATTTGGTCATGTGACAACTTGACAAATATTTTCACGAAGACTTTACTGATTGCAACATTAGAGAAGTTAAGATATAAAATCGATATGTCTCGATTCAAAGATTTTAATGGATCACCTCATTAGGGGGAATAATAAGCAGACATATAGAATAGTGTACTCTTTTTCCTTTATTAGATTTTTTTTCACTGGGTTTTTATCTAGTAAGGTTTTAATGAGGTATATTCTTTATATAATGGACATTTAAGGGGAAGTGTTGTGAATGTTTTAGTGGAAGTTGTAAATTCACTAATTCCATTAGTGAAAAAAATGTATATGAATGTCCACCATTTACACCACTAATATATATTAGTAGAATTAGTGGAAATAGATGATTAACTCCACTAATAGAGCTCTATAAATAGAGTTCTTCTCAAAACTTGAGACATATACCAATTTTGAGAGAATTGTTGGAAAAAATTGTGAGAGAAAGAAAGAGAGAAGTTTGAAGAAATTATTGTCCAAATAATAGTTAGAGATTTATTGTATGTAGATTTTATTCTGACACTACCAAAATATTATAACATAATGCAAATAATATAAAAAGTCGAGGATCAGTTTTACAAATTGAATAATCGCTCATCTACAGAAAGGAGATAAGGTCATATCTGAGGTTCCAGAGTGAGTTGATTTCTATATATGAAGATATCAATGTCCGACCCTCGAAGGGAATCATCGATGCAAGTACTTCTGACAAGAAGGAGAGGTTTCTAGAAATGTTGAGAACCCTGGCGGATAAGGAAACCACTATCACCGTTATGTTCTTGGCCGTGTCAAGGATTATTCCGTGTTTCCATGGGAAAGATTCAAATACGTAGCCATCATAGAGTCCTTCCTTACCATTGCACAAACAGTCTTTAGTGTGCTCAGTTATGTGGTAGTACTGAAACAATTACATCAACCTCGCGGTTGATTTAATCGCTTTGATGTAATGAATATGGGGATCCGTAAAATTGCATTGCAAGGATATCTGAATCCTTTTGTTTTCGTGGTTTGAACTTCTCTGATCAGTTCAGTTTGCTTCCTGAAAGAAACACCAAAGCCTTTTCAGTGCAACGGCTACTATAACCATAGACCATGGTTGTCATCTTTTCAGGGTAACGGCTTCTGTGGCCAGTGAAAAAAACAATCAGCTCGGACGTATCGGCTTCTTTCCAAGTCAGGAGGCATCTCAACCCCCGGTCAAAATTGCGGGAATCTTGATGTCCTCTCTGCAACGACAGTAAAAGTGTTTTAGCCGACAAAAATTAAGAAGACACAATGTGACGTACATTGAGATAGTATTATATATAAAAATTTGTGTGATAAAATAATATTATTTTATTAAAAATTTATGAATATGCGATTTATTCACGCACAGAATCTTAATTGATTTAATTTAAATTGTTAAATGACTAGATGCGAGTTGCCTACAGAATCGTGCGTTCCCAAATTCCGTAAGTCATAGGCTAGTAACAAGTTGGGCCACAAATACTAGATAGAATTGCAACAATCCAATACAATCTGTATTAGTGTATATGTATATCATATTTGGATCAAACTTGTTTCTCAGAGACCACAATAATTGGAAAATTATTATAAAATTTGGGTAGTATTAGAATAAAATTTACACACTACACACTAAGAAAACTCTAACTATTCTTTGCATAAAAATTTCTTCAAACTTCTCTCTTTCTTTTCGCTCACAATTTTCTCTCACATTTCTTTCACAAAATGATAGTGCATTTCAAGCTTAAAGAATAGCTCTATTTATAAAGCTCTTAATTAGTGGAATATATCATCTTTCACTAATATGTATTAGTAGTGTCTCCACTAAATGGTGGACATCCATGCCATTTCATAATTAGTGGAGTTTCCACTAATTCAACAAATTCACAACACTCCCCCTTGGATATCCATCCATTACATAAAGAATATGCCTCATTAAAATCTTACTAGATAAAAACCCAGTAAGAAAAAAAATCTAGTGAAGGAAAAAGAGTACAATATTCTATATGTCTGTTTATTACTCCCCCTGACGAGATGATTCCTTTAAATCTTTGAACCGACGCATACCAATTTTATATATCAACTTTTCAAATGTTACAGTCGATAAAGTTTTCGTGAAAATATCTACGAGGTTGTCACATGACCAAATTTGTAACACATCAATTTCACATTTCTTTTGGAGTTCATGAGTAAAGAAGAATTTTGGTGAAATATGTTTTGTCCAGTCTCCTTTAATATATCCTCCTCATAATTGAGCAACGCAAGCTGCATTGTCTTCATAAAGAGGAGTTGGAATATCTCTGATAGATGATAGTCCATAACTTTCTCGGATATAAAGAATCACTGATCTTAACCATACACATTCTCCACTTGCTTCATGAATGGCTATAATTTCAGCATGATTTGAAGAAGTAGCTGCTATAGATTGTTTTGTAGAATGCCATGATATAACAGTATTTCCACATGTAAATAGATAGCCCGTTTGAGAACGTGCTTTATGTGGATCAGATAAATAAATAGCATCTGCACAACCTATCAATGTTGGGCTAATTTTATTTGAATAAAATAATCCGAGATCAATTGTACCTTGGAGATATTAAAGGACTTGTTTAATTCCATTCCAATGTCGTCATGTTGGTAAAGAACTAAATCTTGCTAATAAATTGACAGCAAAGACAATATCAGGTCGTGTATTATTAGTAAGATATATCAATGCACCAATTGCACTGAAATATGGTACTTCAGGACCAAGGAGTTCTTCATCATCTTCTTGAGGTCGGAAAGGATCTTTATTCACATCTAATGACCGGACGATAATTAGAATACTCAATGGATGTACTTTGTCCATGTAAAATCTTTTTAGAACTTTTGCTGTATATGTTGATTGATAAATAAATGTTTCACTTTCCAAATGTTCAATTTGTAAACTAAGGCAAAATTTAGTTTTCCCAAAGTCCTTGATTTTGAATTCTCTTTTTAAATAATCAATTGTTTCTTGGAGCTCTTTAGGAGTTCCAATAAGATTAATATCATCAACATATATAGCTAATATTAAAAACACATGGACATACCTAGTCATTTTTAAATCCCGCTTTCAATAAATATTCACTAAGACGATTAAACCACATGCGCCCAGATTGCTTCAGGCCATATAATGATTTCTACAACTTGATGGAGTAATTTTCGCGAGGATAATGTTTATATGCTTCAGGCATATGAAATCCTTCGAGGATTTTCATGTAAATATCATTTTCTAAATTTCCATACAAATAAGCAGTGACAACATCTAATAGGCGCATATCTATCTTTTCATGTACTACCAAATTGATAAGATATCGGAGTGTAATAGCATCAACAATAGGAGAGTAAGTTTCATTATAATCAATACCTGGTCTTTGTGAAAAACCTTGGGCTACTAACTGTGCTTTATATCATACGATTTCATTATTTTCATTGCGCTTTCGCACAAATATCCATTTGCAGTCAATAGGTTTTACACCTTCTGGTGTTCGAACTGCAGGTCTGAAGACTTCACGTTTTGTCAGTGCATTTAACTCCGATTGAATCATATCTTTCCATTGTAGCCAATCTTTTCTATGCCGACATTCATCAACTGATATTGGTTCAGGATCATCATTATCCTGTGTAACATCAAGAGATATATTGTATGCAAATATATTATCAATAATTGTTTCTATCTGATTTCAACTTCTACCGGAAGTGGTATAATTGATAGAAATTTCAGTGTTACTTTCATCAACTTTTGGTTCTTTGTCATCAATTTTCTCTTGGTCTTTATCATTCTTTTCTTCAATATGATCTTCTGTATCATTTAATCCTCTTTTCTTTCGAGGATTTTTATCTTTAGAACCAAGAGGTCGGACACGCTTCTGGCGTGCTTTTGACTCAGCAGCTATAGGTATAATATTATGTTCTGCTGGAACTTCAATTCGAATAGGAGTATTTATAGCTGGAATATGCAATTTTGTAACTCTTCTGGAGTCAACAAAAGCGTCTGGTATTTGATTTGCAATACTTTGCAAATGAATTATCTTTTGAACTTCAATTTCACATGCGCTTATGCGCGGATCAAGATAATTTAATGATATTGTTCAAGTAAGATCTTTCTTATGTTGTTTGTGTTCTCTCCTTAATTTAGAGAATAATGATTCATCAAAATGACAATCAGTAAATCTTGATGTGAATACATCTCCTATCAGGGGTTCAACATACCTGATAATAGAGGGAGAATTATATCCAACGTATATCCCATTTTTTCTTTGAGGACCCATCTTTGTACGTTGGTTTGGTGTAATTGGAACATATACATCACACCCAAAAATTATTAAATGAGCAATATTTGGTTATGAACCAAAAGCCAATTGCAAAGGTGAGAATTTATGATAACTAGTTGGCCTTATATATACAAGTGTTGTAGCATGTAAAATAGCATGTCCCCAAGCAGATGTTCAATATTAATCCCAATTGACATGCAATATACATCAAAAGCATGTGATGAAAATTCACCAGTATTATCCAAATGGATATTTTTAATGTGATGGTCAGGAAATTGTGCTCGCAATTTAATTATTTGAGCAAGTAATCTCGCAAATGCCAGGTTGCGAGTAGATAATAAACACACATGTGACCATCGGGATGATGCATCAATTAAGACCATAAAATATTTGAACGGTCCACATGGTGGATCAATAGGTCCACAAATGTCTCCGTGAATCCGTTCAAGAAATGTAGGACTTTCAGCTCCTACTTTGACTGGTGATGGTCTAACAATTAATTTTCCTAAGGAATATGCAACATATGAGAATTTTTCTGATGTCAATATCTTTTTATTTTTTAATGGATGACCATGCGTATTCTCAATTATTCTTCTCATCATGGCAGATCCCGGATGACCCAACCGGTCATGCTAAATGCTAAAAGTAGTAGGATTAGTAAAGTTCTTGTTTACGAGATGATGAATTTCAATTGTACGTATTGTTGCAAAATATAGGCCAGTAGAAAAAGACAATAGTTTTTCTAATACAGATTTCTTACCCAGATTAATTTGAGTAATATAAAGATGCTCAATACCATTTTCCTCATTTGTTTCAACATGATACCCATTTCTGCGGATATCTTTAAAACTCAGTAAATTTCTTCTAAATTTTGAGAAAAATAGTGCATTATCAATAGTAATGGTTGTTCTTTCAGGCAACAATATACTAGCTCTTCCGGAGCCTTCAATCACATTTATACTACCGTTTATTGTATAAATATTTATTTCTCCCATTTTGAGATACGAAAAATATTTCTCATTTTTGAGTATGGTGTGTGTAATTCCACTATCAATAATACATACATCATCATTAGTTATAGCCATCTGAACAAAAATATATATACAAACGTAAATATTATTAGAATATAATGAAAATTCAAAAATATCAAGGTGAGGCATTAGTTCTTTTGGACACTGTCATCACTAATTAAATGGTCTATCCTACCGTCTGGGTGTTTAAAAAAATCCGATGCATCCATATGGGTAATATTGATATTAAGATCTTTAGGATGAATATCATCATCCTTAGCATCATTCACCAGATATTGAGAAAAATTTGCTTCAACATTTTTATTGTTCTTTTCAGTGAAGCTTTATATAATTCCACTAAATGCTTGGCCGAATGACAGTTACGTGACCAATGACCATTCATGCCACATCTATAACACTTATCCTCATTATTTTCTTTCACTTCTTTTCCTTTTCCCTTATGATCTTTTGTGTTCCACTTCAGGTAGCCAATATTTTTCACAACTTGATTATGACTGTGATTAAGAGAAATATCGAGTCTATCCACGACCATAGCCACGACCACGGCCACGACCACGACTACGAATATAACGATGGCTTTTGCTAGAGCCAACAACATTCACTTCTGGGAGTGCTGTTGAGCCAGTTGGTCTGGCTTCATGATTTTTCAATAATAACTCATTATTTTTCTCTACAATGAGGAGGGTAGTAATTATATCTATAAATTTTGTATACCATTTTTCTCGATATTGTTGCTGCAGGACAATATTCGAGATATGAAAGGTGGAGAATGTTTTCTCCAGCATATCTTCATTAGTAACTTTTTCTCCGCATAATTTTAACTGAGATATAATTTTATACAACGTGAAGCTATATTCATTCGCGGTTTTAAAATCTTGCAACCTCAGGTGCAACCATTCATACCATACAGTGGATAGTACGACCATCTTCAGGTGGTCAAATCTTTCTTTTAAATTTACCCACAGGACATATGGATCTTTTTCGGTAAGATATTCCATTTTCAAATTTTCGTCAATATGCACTATTATTTTCTTGAATAGTTTCACTAAGACCATCAGCATTTAGATGCATTTCTGCATCGAGAACCCATGACATATAATTTTTTCCAACAATATCAAGGGCTACAAATTCGAATTTAGTAAGGTTAGCCATAGGGATCAATAAATGCGTACCTGTCTTCTGGCTTGTGTAACAGTAGAGACTCGTACTTTAGTCTTCTAGCTTTTGTAACAATAGAGACTCGTGCTGATAATATGTTATAAAATTTGGGTAGTGTTAGAATAAAATCTACACATTATACACTAAGAAAACTCTAACTATTCTTTGCACAAGAATTTCTTCAAACTTCTCTCTTTCTTTTCTTCTCACAATTTTCTCTCACAATTCTTTTACAAAATGATGGTCCATTTCAAGTTTAAAGAATAGCTCTATTTATAGAGCTCTTAATTAGTGGAATACATCATCTTCCACTAATATGTATTAGTGGTGTCTCCACTAAATGGTGGATATCCATATGATTTTATAATTAGTGAAGCTTCCACTAATTCAACAAATTCACAACAAAAATAACATTTTTCCAACATGGCGGCATTTGTTTAAAAATGGTGCAAATTTGAGGAAGAAGAAAGTTCTTTTCCCCTTTCTTTTCTTCTTTTTCTTGATGCTCAGGCTCAATAATTGTCTATAGTTGTTTTCATGTTTGTCTAAGGAGGTTGGGTCTGGCGCATTTTTTCCTTGTACCTTTCATTTCTTTGTTTCCTTATGCTTCTTAATTGGCTTTGGAAAGCATAGGAGCATGTCTTGCTTTGGATGAAAGTGGATAGAGATTTGTTTGAAATAAATTTTGTAAAAAATTATTAAATATATGAAGTTAAGTGAGATTTAAAGAGAAAAAATATAATATACTGCTAGTAAATGACAGATTTCGAAAAGCAAAAATCATATAAATAATAACATATTTGAATTAAAATTAAATTTTAGTTCCAAATTAGATGAAAAAATCCTTATCAAAATAGGCTGAAATAATTCCAATACAAATGGAAGCCAACATTAAAGTGTTAAAACAATATGAACATTCAACTTAAAGTTATAAATACGAAGTATTATGATATTTTTATTCTCGTTTTTGAAGTTTTAAATAATATTTTCTATATGATATATTCTTTTCCAAAACCACCAAAAGGTAGAAATTTTATTAGTATTAATTTAAAAATGCAGAAAAATTTAGCCATTTGTAATACACAAGTCGGAAGTATGTGAATATTATATGAAATAATATTTCAATCGGTAACCACATGTCATTTTATACCTAATCAATTGAATTTCTTTACTCTTTTTCCCTCTTTATGAACGTACTGATATAAAATCATCGTTATCAAGCTCATTCATGTCATTTTCAATAAAGTCTTCATATAGAAAATATGATATTTTTATTCCTTAACATGCCACCAAGTGGATACTTATATCTGTGTCTGAGTTTTATCTTTTAAAAAAAGAATATCTCATTTATACATAATTCACAATCTAAAATTAACCAGTCTATTCAAAATATAAAACTTTTAATACAAGAATTAAAGCCTTCCAACTAGTAAATTTATTAATATGAGTTCGATCTCTATCAAATTTAGAATTAATTTATTTCATTTTTAATATGAAGAAATTCCTATATTAATATAAATTCTTTATAATTTACATTGTATAATTTTTTTTATAAAAATGCCACTTGTAATCTTAAAAAAAGTATTACTTTGATCATTTTACAATATATATATATATATATATATATATATATATATTATACACACTGCTTGAACCTTGTTCAACCATAGGTATAATTACAATGGTAAAAAGGAAATTCTTGTATTGATCGTAGACTCGTAAACTATATGTATTGAGAAGTTGTATCTAGGGATGGCAATGGGGTTAGGTCAAGCCAGGGATTAGAAATCTCAGCCTCATCCCTGCATACCCTCCCATTTCCCCATCTCCGACCCGTCCCCGCCACGGGAAAAAGTGGGGATCCCTATCCCCAGCCCGTTGGGGACAAAACAATCCCCGATCCCTGCCCTATAGGGAAGCAAGGAAGCGGGAGCCTGTTTGGGCAAGAAAATATTTATAAAATTTTTTGTAGAATTTTTTTTTTGCCTCCAATATATTTTTATTCAAAATTTTTTAATCTGCTAAAAAACTTTTATGGTGTTTCTAATGGTTCACGTATTTATCATATCATTAAATTAGTAAAAGTAAAATTGATAATTGATCATTTTTCTTTTTCTTTTTCTTTTTTCCTATTTTCCTCTTCTTTTCTATTTTATTTTACTTTATATACATATATAATCTACCAATAACTTATATAGTATATTTATATATTATATATAGTATATATACATATATAACACATATAATCAACCTATATATATGTCTGTATATATATATATATATATATAATCTACTTATATATATTCTATATATAATATAATATAAAAATATGTGTAATGGGCCAGTGGCGGAGATCGTCACCCCCAGTTGGCGGGCTAAGAAATAAAGCCCGCCCCAACTCGTCCCGGCTTAAATCTGGGAATTCCCAACCCAATCAGGCTAGGCCGGGCCAGGTACCCGATTGAAACGGGAAAATTACCATCCCTAGTTGTACCACATAACTTTTTCTGCACGAAATATAATCTCTCAATACATGCGATTCATGTAAATCGAGTCTATGGTAGAATTTCCGATAAACAAGCACAACCTTTAATGCATACGCATAGTGTAAATCGGGTCTATACTAGAATTTCTGATAAAGGATCACAACTTTTGATTAGTGGGAATTACGAGGCATAAATCGTTTACTGGAGGTTTTCTCCAGTGGCCAAAATTGTCATTTTATAAAACTATTTTGGCCACATGTCAGCTTCTCATCATATGATCCATTTTCAAATGGGTCATTTGCGGTACATGGCTCTTCCAGACCGGGCCGGTACAACAACGATCAATATTATAGTCATTGTTCCAATGGCTATGCATTTTTATTTGAGATGAGTTTTAAAAAAATTATTAAATATAGGAGATTTAGTGAGGTATAAAGAGAGAATATGATATATTTTGATTAAATAATATATTTTGAAAAATGAAAAATTATATAAAATAATAATATATTTAAATTAAAATGAAATTTTAGTTTAAGATGAGAATTGAAAATCTCAATCCATATATAGATTTAAACTAATAATTTTAATTGCTTTTATTACTGTTGATATCGTACTTTAATATTATTTATTTATTTATTTATTAGAGATTTATTTTAAAACTTTATTATTTTGTTCTGAGTTTTTTAAATTTCAAATTGTGAGGCTTTATTAATTTTTTTAATAAAGGTTTCTTTCCTTCTTTTTTTTTTTCTTTCTTTTACCAAACCGTGACACAGGTGTCTCCCTTCTCCCAAAAGGATGTCCTTTTTCAAACCTTTCAATCAATTGATATACATAAACTCTTGGAAAGTTATCATTGCCAAAACTCTAGTGGTTGTTTGGAAATTTGCTTCATACAGGAAACTTTGAGTTTAAGGCATCCCCTTATTATTTCCAATAAAATGGCTTGGTAGTATGTCATCTCTTCCTCAAAGGCGCGTCCCATTCATTATGGGGGAAAAAATGTGTGATAAAATGACATTGTTTTATTTTAAATTTTACTTGCACGCATAGCATGTCATACACTATTGAAACTTTATTATCATTTTTTTAAAATCTGATCCATCAAATGATTGTGCAAGTGTATTTATCAGAAAAGATGGAATTATCCTTAATTTTGAAATTGTAAAGTTAGCTTAAAATAAATTAATATTATGATTTAATGGAGTAATAAATGATAAGGATATAATTGAAAAAATAATAAATATATTTTTAATTTAAAAATGACAAATAATTGTAGGAAAAAACATTTAAAAAATAACATTTATTTGAGAATGCAAATAACGAAATGAATTTCAATTTGGTATGCCAGGCCGTGCCATTATACATTATAAATGGTGAAGATTCTGTTGGGGACAAATATATCAAGGACAAGGGTACGTACAAGTAGCGGAACAAAAATAGATTCAAACTTCCTGCAAAACCCCAACTCCTCATTAACCCTACACTTGAATGAAAATTAGGAGTCCGAAGAAAATGAAAAATGATAGCAATAATGGAAGACAAAAAACACAGTCAAAATGCAAGTACAAAGCACACCAAATTTTTACGTGAAAAACCTCTCCAATGTGAAGAGGAAAAATCATGGGACCTTCGAGTCTATGCTAAAAGCTCCACTAATCAACATGAAGAATACAAGATAGAGTTCCACAATATACAACTGAAAATACAGCCACAATGAAGCTACAACTTCATTAAAAGTCAAAATATAGAGAATAATAATTAGAGAAAATGCACCAGATTTTTGTCATTATCCGGTGCCTGTATTTTTGAATCCAGCCGTAAAATATTGATCATCATCGTAAGAATATAGTTCTACCTCTCCTCTACAACATATCCAAACTTGAGTCAAATTGGAGAAGAAATCACTGTCCACTTGTCCAGTAGAAGTAGATTACTCAACACAGAAAAATCTGCAATTCTCCCTCTCTCTCCCTCTCTATTTTCTCCGGCTATTTTTGTTTCTCTCTCTATATTCACACAACAACACACACCGGCTGCTCTATATCTCACCTGCCTCTTCTTTGTGTTGGCCAGAAAAAACAAAAAAAAAAAAAATTTCCTCTTTTGTTGCTATATGGTTGTCTAGATTCTACATGTTGGGAGCCAACCCAACAAATCTCCCCCCTCCCAACTATGTGGAGGAACTTGCCATCCCGACAATAGAGCAACAAATCTCAAACTTCCATTTAGGCAACGCCTTTGTCATCATATCAGCCCTGTTATCATCTGTGTGAACCTTTCTAAGTTCCACCAATTTGTCATCTAGTACCTCACGTATACAATGATACCTCACATCAATGTGTTTGGATCTTGAATGAAAAATTGGATTCTTGCCAAGATGAATAGCACTTTGACTATCACAATGTAGCACAAACAGCCCTTAAGATTGACCAAGCTCCTGAAGAAACCTTTTCATCCAAAATAACTCTTTACAAGCCTCTATAGCTACAATAAATTCAGCTTATGTAGTAGAAAATACAACACATCTTTGCAATAGAGATTGCCATGATACAGCTTCCCCTACAAAGGTAATCAAGTAACCAGAAGTAAATTTTCTCGAATCAACATCTCCAGCCATATCTAAATTTGTACAACCATCAAGAATAGGTTTCTCACTGCCAAAATAGAGTCTCAAACTAGAAGTACCACGGAGATATCTCAAAATCCACTTCATCACATCTCAATGTTCTCTTCCTGGATTAGAAAGAAAAAGACTAACAATACCAACATCATGAGCTATATCAAGCCTCGTACAATCCATAGCATACATCAAAGTACTAACTGCTAAGGCATAGGGAACTTTTTACATATCTTGCTTCTCTTCTTGAGTGGAGGGGCATTGTTTTACAGTTAATTTGAAGTGACTAGTAAGAGGAGTACTCACAATTTTGGACTTATCTATCTTAAACCTCTGAAGCACCTTTTGAATGTAGCTTTCCTGAGATAACCAAAGTTTCTTAGCATCTCTATCACGAAAAATATTCACTCCAAGAATCTACTCAGTTGGTCATAACTCTTTCATAGAAAAAGACTTGCTCAACTCTTTCTTTAACTTGTCAATCCTGGAAGCATTTTTACCAACAATAAGCATGTCATCAACATAAAGAAACAGAATAATAAAATTATCATCAAAAAACTTTTGCACAAATACACAATGGTCTAAAGTAGTCTTCCTGTAGCCTTGCTTCCATATAACAGGCTCAAACTTCTTATACCACTGTCTTGGTGTTTGTTTCAATCCATACAAACTTTTCTTCAATTTGCAAACATAATCTTCTTTTTCTTTTACTTGAAATCCCTCTGGCTATTCCATATAGATTTCTTCTTCAAGATCACCATGAAGAAAAGCTGTCTTCACATTCATCTGCTCAATCTCTAAGTTAAGACTAGCAGCTAATCTAAGCACAACTCTGATAGATGACATTTTTACAATAGGAGAAAATATCTCTGAAAAGTCTATACCTTTCCTCTCGACTGAATCCCTTGACAACTAATCTAGCTTTGTACTGTGGGTGAGAGGAATTCTCTTCCTACTTCAATCTATAGACCCATCTATTCTTCAAAGCCCTTTTGCCCTTAGGCAACTTCACCAAGCAAAAGTGTGGTTGTCAAAGAAAGACTTCATCTCATCTTTCATTGCATTGAACCACTGATCCTTCTGCTCACTTTCCATAGCTTCCTGATAGCATTCTGGTTCTTCTCCGTCAGTCAGCAGTATATACTCATTTGGAGAATACCTGGTAGAAAGCTGTCTATCTCAAGTAGATCTCCTGAGTGGAGCATCATGTGATTCCTCTGGCAAATCTGTAACCTTTGGAATTTGAATATTAGTAGCATCATCATCTGGGATGTCTAAATCAGCAACAACATGATCATTAGCATCAAGATTATCCTGCTGCACACCTGTCTGTATACCATCCTCAGTTGTATTAGGATAACGATGTCTAGTCTCTGAATCCAAATCAACCAGATCATACTGAACCTGTGACTCTGTCTTCTGAGCTTTCTTAATGTCATAAATGGTCTGATCCTCGAAGAACACCACATCTCTGCTTCTCACTAGCTTCTTCTCAACTGGATCATAAAGTCTATATCCAAACTTATCCTGGCCATATCCAAAAAAGATACACTGTCTTATCTTTGCATCCAATTTAGACCTTTTATCTTTTGGAATATGAACAAAAGCCCTGCAGCCAAAGACACATAAGTGATCATTAGAAGATTTCTTAATAGACCAAATATTCTCAGGAACATCCCCATCTAGAGCAACGCTTCACCCTGAAAGGAATTTGGTAACTTAGCCTCTGAAAGCAAACACCTAACTCTTTCAACTAAAGTTCTATTCATCCTTTTTGCCAAACCATTCAACTGAGGTGTCATAGGAGGAGTCTTCTGATGTCTGATACTCTGCTGCCTACAATACTCATCAAATGGTCCACTATACTCACCACCATTATCTGATCAGATTCATTTAATCTTCTTTCCTGTTTCTTGTTCAATAAAAGCCTGAAACTGCTTGAACTTATCTAAAACCCGATTTTTAGTTCTCAGGGTATAAATCCACAATTTCCTTGTATGATCATCAATAAAAGTCATAAAGTAAGATGCACCACTGAATGATTGTACCTTTAACAGACCACAGACATCAGAATGAATCAACTCCAACAACTTAGATTTTCTTGAAGGAGGGCTAGTCTTGAATGACACCCTATTTTTCTTTCCTACTAGACAATGAGTGCATTTTTCTAACTTTACAGTATTGACTCCAAAAATTACATTGTTTCTAATTAAACAATTAAGTCCTTTCTCACTGATGTGACTGACCTACTTGTGCCATAGTTCAAGTGAGATTTTGTTGTTCACCACATTAAAACTAGCACCAGAAATTGAAGCCTGCATTAAATATAGATTAGAACATTTTTTCCCTCAAGCCACAATAAGAGAATCTTTGGAGAGTTTCCACTGTCCTCCATCAAAGTTGTTGTAGAAAACATCACCGTCAAGTCTTCCAACTGAAATCAGATTTAGTCGAACATCTGAAACATGTCTAACATCTCTAAGCAATAACTGACTGCCATTATTGGTCTTTAAGCAAACATCACCCATGCCAATAACTTTAGATATACTATCATTGCCCATCCTTAAAACTCCAAAGTCACCAGGAGTATATATAAGGAAGGAGTCTCTCCTGGTTGTAACATGAAGTGAAGCACCTGTATCTACAACCCAATCAGTGTTATAAGAAGTATAACTAATCACATCCTCATCATACACAAGAACAAGGTCTCTTGAAGAAGTAGTAGTAGCAACTTGATTTCCACTATCATCCTTTGCTTCTGAAGTACTTGTACGCTTCTTGTTTTCCTTCTTCCATTTGAAACAATTTCTTTTAATGTGTCCTTTTTTGCCACAGTGATGACATTCAACATCTTCGTACCTGGACCTAGACTTACTTCTGCTCTTGTCTCCGTTTTTCTGAACCTTACTTATACTCCTTCCTTGATTTTCAGTAACAAGAACCTCAAATCGAGAAGATGAACATCCTGCAATTCTCCTTCTAACCTCTTCATTAAGAATACCATCTTTAGCATATTCCAAAGACATGGCACCAACAAAAGCTGTGTTAGTATAAGAAACCTGAAATGTCTCCCAAGAATCAGGCAAACTGCTAAGCAACTAAAGTCCCATAATCTCATCGTCAAATTTAATTCCCACATTTGATAACTGATCAATAAGACACTGAAAGTCATTTACATGATCCATCACAGGAGTTTCTTCTTTGTATTTCAAATTTATCATCTGTTTTAATAGGAATAGCTTGTCATTTCCAGTTTTTAAAGGATACAAGTTTTCAAGTTTCTTCCATAATTGATTGGCATCAGTTTCTTTTGCAATGTGGCTACGAACATTCTCCTCAACCCAACATCTAACATAAATACAGACTTTTGATGCTCAAAGGTCCATTCTTCATCAGATTTATTTTCAAGCTTTTGAGAAGCAAACACAGGCAAATGAAAACTCTTCACAAACAATAAATCTATCATTTTTCCTTGCCAACTATGATAGTTTGAACCGTTTAAAATAATCATTCAACTAGCAACATTCTCCATACATCAAACAAGAAAAATGCACCAAGCACCAATCAAGAGCACTTTGATACCACTTTGTTGGGGACAAACAGACCAAGAACAAGGGCACGTACAAGCAGCGGAACAAAAACATATTCAAACCTCCTGTAAACCCCCTACTCCTTATCAATCCCACACTTGAATGAAAATTAGGAGCCCCAAGAAAATAAAAATGGCAACAATAATGGAAGACAAAAAACATAGCCAAAATGCCAGTACAAAGCACACCAAATTTTTACATGGAAAACCTCTCCAATGTGAAAAAGAAAAATCACGGGACCTTTGAGTCCACACTAAAAGCTCCACTAATCAACATGAAGAATGCAAGATAGAGTTTCACTATATACAACTGAAAATACAGCCACAATGAAGCTACAACTTCATTAGAAACCAAAATATAGAGAAGAATAATTGGTGAAATGTACTAGATTTTCGTTATTATCCGGCTGCAGTATTTCTGAATCCTACTGTCAAAAATTGATTACCACCATTAGAACGTAGTTCTGCCTCTCCTCTACAACATATCCAAAATTGAGCCAAATCAAAGAAGAAATCACCGTCCGATCATCCAGTAGAATTAGACTACTCAACATAGAAAAATCTGCAATTCTCCCTCCCTCTCTCTATTTTCTCCGGCTGTTTTTGTTTCTCTCTATATTCACACAACAACACACACAGGCTGCTGTATATCTCACCTGCCTCTTCTTTGTGTTGACCAGAAAAAAAAAAAAAAACTTTTCCTCTTTTCTTGCTACATGGTTGTCTAGATTCTACATGTCAGGAGCCAACCCAACAGATTCTAATCTGGCACTTATTACAATTAGAGATATTTTTGTAGTATGAACTAAGTAGTAAGGATGGCAATTGAGTCGGGACAAATAGATGATTAAAAATCTTAATCTTATCCTACCTTCTAAAGTCAATTCAGGACAAGCAATGAATGTTTCTATTGTTAAAGAAAATGAAGGCCAAATCAATTGCAAGTGAGTACTGTTGAGTCCTATTCTTTTCTTACATTTTTGTCTACATATCACATATTTCCTTTATTTTGATACCGAAGTATCATGCTTCTTTTTTATTTTTCATTTTTGGGAGAAGGAAGCCATTAATGCCATGTACTTTTTTAATTTACTATGATAAGCAAAGTAGGATCATCTACAACCCAGCCAAAGGAAGTTCGATTCAGTTCCACTAAAGTATCAGTATGATCAAGTGAGTGACACTGACCAGTGACCACTGTGAACTACGAGTGAAACGCTCACGTCAGGGTACCGTACTCTGTGGTGTGCTGCTGCTGCATGCTTGGGATGGAATCGCGTCTGGCTCATTTAAATGGAGATAAAATTTGGGCCCAGTTTCGGTGATATTTTCTCCCGTGGGCCTACTACCGTCAGTGTCATCATCGGCCTGCCGGTGGTTGGTGTAGACTATTGGAGCCTTTTGTCAACCGAGTTTGAGTCGTGTTTTGCAGGATTTTGATGTGGATTCCTGGGTAGATGTGGGATGATTTTGATCTGCTAGCGAAACAAATTTTACTTTGTTACTCTAAATGGAAAGCCTCACCCAATAATTTGAAACGAATTTGGAATATGAACTTAATTTTTATATATTTGGTTTGGCCCATCCAATTAGATTCGAGGTATTTTGTAGGCATCAGCTATTGTCTAAACTCTGGCAAGTGGGACTTTCGGGCGTGTCTTCTCTAGGAAATTGTGAGACTATGGAATGAAGTTATAATTGGCAGATAGGCATCACTATGTTTCACCAAAGAAACCACTCGCATGTTTTGCTTTGTCAACTGTGCGTCAAAACCTTAATTTAGTAGTATTTCTAATCCATTGTTCTCCCAAGGGTTCTGCTAAAAAATAAGCTTTCGTATGAACAAATTTTTATCCTAATCTTTCTTTAGTTTGTCGTTATTGTGTTATATCCTCTATTTTCAGATTGCATTTCTATCTTTTTTAATTCCTTGCTTGTTAGTTATTAAAGAATCAAGAAATCCTTTTTCTTTTCTTCACTGATTAGTACTTCTAACTAATCAACTTGGTAATGTTCATCATACTGGTCAGAAGGGGCATAATTAACTATGTATTGACGAAGGTTTTTGTGCACTTTTCCTCTCTTTGAAAAGTTTATGCACTCGTCATGTTTAATTTTAGTTTCTAGAAGATATAAGCAGAATCACACTAGAATTTGCTGATATATACTTTGGCTGACACTTCCAGTCTAACCCTTTCAGGTTTTTGGGTGTTGCAGTACTTCAAGAAGATGTCCGAAGAGGGTTCTAATCCAATTTCAAAACAAATTGCTAAAATGCTTCCTGGCCTGGCAAAAACATCCAATAGTCCCTTCATATTTAGAGTTGATCCAATACTACGGAAGGAGAATGGAGAAGCCTATGAACCAGTGATGCTCTCTATGACCCTATCACCATGGTAAAAACAACTTGCTGAAGGTGGAAATGTATAAGCTCAAATACTTGCAACAGCTTCTCGAGCGACTGGGGGAATCAAGTGCCGATAGATATATTATTACAGCCTTAATGAAAGTTGAAGAAGAAGCTCCAAACTGTTATGCCGATCACATCAACTTGAGTCAAGCTGATTTCGTGGAAATGATGCTTCTCGATGGTTGCTTTATTATTGAGTTACTGCAAGAACGTCTTTTGGACGACCCCATTTTCTAAATGCAGTGGTTGGGGGAGCCTTGCTCAGAGACTTGCTTGTATTTGATAATCAGCTTCCATTTTTTATTCTTCAAATATTGTTTGAGATGACCAAGAACCCAGATCAAGAAGCTGAGCTGCTGATTCATTTCGCAATATCCCTTCTATATCCATATGTAAGTGATGAGCCTACTGGGTCTTCTGAAAAAATAGGTCCAGAGCAAAGCATCTTGCATCTCCTCAACCTCATTTATCGAAGCTGGTGTTCTTCAATTGTAGGAGGAATGCATATAGGAGAAGAAGAACATCAAAGCAGCTCTCCCGATCAGAAGAGGTCTGATTTTTCAGTTATCACTTGCTTTCAACAGTTCAAAACAGTGCCTAGCAAAAGGGAGCGAAAGAAGAAGGATGTAAAGAATTTCGAGTTCATAAAAAGCGTGGTTGAACTAAAAGAACGCGGGATTGGATTCAGGAAGGCGAAACAAAGTAAATCATGGCTTCATATTGATTTCGAAAATGGGGTACTTGAAATCCCACGTTTGATAATTGAAGACGACACAAAATCTTTCTTCAGAAACCTCATTGCCTATGAACAGTTCATGTCTAATCTAGGTTATGTTGAGTTTTTCTCAATCTCACATGGAATAAGTTAAAGAAGAGTAAGGAAGGCTTTCCCTATAAATAGGTTAGTGTTTTTTTAGGGAGAGTACACCAACTTATTGAGCCTAGTAAATTGGGAGATTTTTTGGGCTTGAGTTATTTTGTGAGGGTTTGTAATTTTGCCTGTCCAAAAAATTACATAGTGGAGTATTTTCCTTCGGGGTCGTGGATGTAGGTCTAATTGAGAGACCGAATCATGTTAAATTTTCGTATTATATTTTATCTATTTATTTTCTTTCCTCTTTTCTATATATTTGTGTGTTGCTTCCGTTGCACATCCCAACAGGTGGTATCAGAGCCTACAAAGTTCAGGTTTAGGTAGTTGGCTTGGGTTTAGGGAGGAGAGAAAGGAGCAAGAGGTACTTTATCAGCAGTTCTGAGTAAGAGTATCTCATGGAGGTAAGATATTTTATTATGGATTCTTTAAATAGAATAGGATTTTACCTCCATTATTTGATGGAAAGATTGACTTTACTGTGGCAATGCACAACTCAAGACTACTAAGTGTAGCAGGGTCTTGATTCTGCATTAGAATATGAGAAACCAAAAGGGATGAAGGATTCAGATTGGAGTACTATTCAGAAAAGGGCGATCAGTACTATTCGATCAGTATTGGCTCCACATATTAAAGTTACAGTGTTGAAGGAGACATCACCTAAGAAGATGTGTGAGACTTTAGATAAATATCATGCATCTAAGACACTGAGTAACCGCTTGATGATGAAGATGGATCTATATTCGCTTAAGAAAGAAGAAGGAGGTAACATTATTGACCATATAAATAAATTTAATGAGTTAGTATCTCGACTTAAAAATTTAGGGGAAAAGATTGAAGATGAGGAGTAAGCATTGCTCTTGTTAACTTCTCTACCCAAATCTTACATGTCATAGGTGTAGTCACTGCTAGTAGGAAAAAGCACACTGCAACTGAATGAAGTGTCAAAGTTGTTAAAAGAAAATCACTAGATAATAAAAGAAAATTACTGTGAAGATAGTCGAGTACTAGTTACAGAGAGTTGGAGAAGAGGGAGGAGTCGAAGCAAAAGAAGTGATCAAGGAAGAGGAAAATTCCACCAAAGTGATAATAGTAACCTTGAGTGCTATTATTGTGGGGAGATTGTTCACATCTAAAGTCGTTGTCAAAAAATGAAAGAGGATTTAAAAGATCTAAGAGAACAAATGAGGGGCAAAACCAAAGTAAGTGATTCCTTTACAAATATGGTCATGGGCGTTGATCTATTATTGACAAGATGTTTAGATAATATTATTGATGAGAAACATTCTAATTGGATAATAGATTCTGCATCAGACTTGCATATTTGCAAGGACCAAGACATGTTCGATGATTTGCAATTGGGGAATTTTGGCCACATCAATGTGGGAAACAACTTGATGATAAAAGTTTAAGGCGTTGGACGAGTCCACCTTAAGCTCCACAATGATGAAGGCAAAATACTTCCTAATGTAAAGTATATTCCTGATTCTAGTGTGAACATTATTTCATTAGGTGTGATGGCATCAAAAGGATACAAGTATGTTGGAGTTGGGAAGTCTTGCAAAATATACAAAAGGAACTATCTAGTTATGCAAGGAAGAAAGAAGAGCAAAAATATTTACCATCTTGATGGTCGTTCCTTGAAGAAGCGACTTAAAGGAAGCAAAACGGAAGAAGTAACAGAAAAAATGACTGCAAAGACTGGGAATAGAGTTATGTTTTCAGATTCTGTTGTAATTTGGGAAATTGAGAAAAGGGAGGATTTGTTGAGTTTTTCTCAATTCCACATGGGATAATTTAAAGAAGAGTAAGGAAGGCTTTCCCTATAAATAGGTTAGTGTTTTTTTAGGGAGAGTACACCAACTCATTAAGCCTAGTAAATTAGGAGATTTTTGGGTCTTGAGTTATTTTGTAAGGGTTTGTAATTTTGTCTGTTCAAAAAATTATATAGTGGAGTATTTTCCTTTGGAGTCGTGAATGTAGGTCTAATTGAGAGACCAAACCACATTAAATTTTCGTGTTGTGTTTTATGTATTTATTTTCTTTCCTCTTTTCTATATATTTGTATGTTGCTTCCGTTGCCCATCTGAATAGATTATTCCAGAAAACTGGTGATCGACAACACAACCTTTATGGCTTGCCTCATAAATTCATCAAAGGATGTCGAAGTTCTTCGCCATCAGGGGATTATCGATAATTGGTTAGGCAGTGATGAAGCAGTTGCCGAAATGTTCAACAAGATTGGCAATAATGTTGTCTTCAGTCCTGAAACGTTCTCTTACGCCAAAATTTTCAAGGAAGTGAGTGAGCATTGCAGCAAACGATGGAATACATGGAGGACAAACTTAAAGAGGAATTATTTCAGCAATCCATGCACGACCATTTCCATTTTGGCTGCCACTCTCTTGCTTCTGCTCACCATGTTGCAGACTATATTTTCCATTTTGCAGTTCTAATGTGAAAGAAATGAAGTTGGCCTATAATTGCAAACTATAGTTGTTCTCTGACACTTGTTTGGTTTACAAATGGGCGGAGAGGGGAATTAGCGGTTTAACTTTTATAACTTGTGTTTACTTTAATCTTGTTTGTTGCTGTGTAAAATATAACACTTCCATTTACTAATATTAGCACATAATTACATGGGAGACGGTTTTTAATTAGTAAAATTATTATTCATGTTAATTTTAACTTTTTAAAATTAATAATGTTTTTTTCTATTATTTTTTGTGGTGTGTTTTTGTGGTGGCTTTAAATATTGTTTGTTGTTTTTTTCCTAATTATTATTTATATATTTTTTATTACGCATATGTTAATTGCACATGGTACAAATTCGATATACTATATAATTATTTTAATCTTACAATTAATATAATTATTCCTACTCTTTGTAAAGTTTTTATATTATTTTTTAGATTAAAAATTTTTATATCTTTTTTCCGTATTCTAGGGGAAAATAAAATAGATTTTCCCTCTATTTTTATGTGCTATTTTTTCTATTTTGATATTGAAGTAAATGTATTTAGTTATTGGTTAATAATTTTTATTGCTTTTAGAGCTAAATATAACAATCAAGCTACTCCATATTTAAACTAATAATTTTAATTACTTTTGTTGCTGTTGATATTATACTTTAATATATTTTATTTGTTGTTATGAGTTGTATATTAAAATTTCATTATTTTGTTATTAGTTTCTTAGATTTTCAAATTGTGAGACTTTATTAAAATTTTTTAATATAGGTTTCTTATCCCAAATTTATTTTGTTTTTATTGTAGTAGTCTGTAGTCTATGAATCGGTTCGAGAGAATAGTCGGGGAAAAGGAAATGAAGCAACATCGATCAGCCACCAAGTTTGAATACTGAAATCCCTTCTACTGTAGATTCCTCTTTTTTATTCTAAGATATATGTTTTTTTTTTAATTGTAGTTTCTCTTTTTTTACTGTAGATTCCGCTACTATGTTTTTTTTCCTCCCCTAAATAAGATCATTCATTTATTAAAAAAAAAAAACCGAAGAACAAGTTACACAGATAGTGTACACCTCCAAAAATAGAGAGAAAAATCACACTTCGATGGATATACTGTTAGTAAAATAGTTATAAGTGTTAGTGTTGTACCCTAGAGGCAATCACTTGTACATTGTATATGACACATTTTATTTGTAATAAAAGACATTATTTATCTTATAGTTTCTTTTGTTTACTTTTAAGAAATATAACAGTTCGATAAAGTCCCTTGTACAACACTGTATTAAGAAAATCATGATAGAGATTATAATATGAGATTCCTATTACACTGTATAGTGTTATTATTTAAATAGTCCCTAGTCGTAGTATTAACGAGACAGGACATCATTAATGCATTAAGACTAACATATGTTAGACTTCCTGATTTGATCAGGCGGTAGTTCTCATATCCGTAAGTATTGAGATACTCAAAGTTAACACATGTATGCTTGTTAATGGAATATATTCATTGGATGACCTAACTTTGAGATAATCACATGGATAACTATTTAGTGCCAGTGATATAATCTCAATATACCAACCGTGCAAGTATCCTTAGACTTGAGATCTCCAAGGTACTTTGTTTACTGAGCATTGTACTTTGATTCCAATCTTTGGAGCTCGATCGAGGGCTGCCTATAGGATGGATATTGGGTACATTGTGAGGTAAACGAAAGCAGTTGATAGGGTCAATAAAGGATTTACCACCCATATAGTAGGGGCGAATATCTCACGGCCACTTGTAAGAATTACTACTCGAGAAGTCTTTGGCCAAGGCGATTGGGTATTGAAAACAGTTCCAATTGATACACATCTAGAGTAGTGGGTTCCTGATACAAGCACTATTATATTCGGGTTAGAATTAATTCTGGAGGGAGTTGGCACTAATTCCGTACTCCAAACTGAATGAGATATTGTATGGTGAAAGGAGTTAATTGCACTAAAGTTTGTTATTGAAGGGTTCATGTTGACTTTCTGGACTCTTGGGTGGTCATGATGTGTTGCTAGATACCGCTCATGATCTGGGAATATGGGTTTATTAATTGATGAATTAATAAACCAATCCTTATTAGAATTAATAGGATTAATTCTAATTAAATATAGATTATTAATCTCAAACACGTTTGGATTAATTCATATTCGCTACCAATTGACTGGGAAACCTAATGGGTCACACATAATAGAGGATTATATACTCAAGACGTTATTTGATAATATAGTGGGGTTGATTGAGAGAAAGAGAAGTTGTTGTGGACAAATTATAATTCGTTATAATTTGTGGTCCAAATTATAATTGTGAAAACTTGATGTTTCCAATTACAATTAGGGAACTCTAATTGTTTTAGAATTCCAGATTTTCAGTGAATTTTTCAGTTTATATGATGATATAACCGAAACCCTAGGGTGGGGATTCACACAAAATAGCAGCCATCAAAGATTCTCTTCTTCTTCTTCTTCTTCTTCTTCTTCTTCTTCTTCTTCTTCTTCTTCTTCTTCTTCTTCTTCTTCTTCTTCTTCTTCTTCTTCTTCTTCTCTCTCTCTCTCTCTCTCTCTCTCTCTCTCTCTCTCTCTCATTTTGCTGAAAAGAAAAACCGCCTTATTTTTCTGCTAGCACAGAAATATTTTAGTGCTTGAGTGTATCCTCTGTGTGGATTACTGTTAGAAATAATCACGCATAATGATTATAGTAGTTAGACGTTTAACTCTCGGGGAGTTTGATCAAGAGGATTGCTGGATCGCGCCTCGACTTGAAGAAGAAAACTTTTGTTCTTTAGACGATCAAACAAAGGTAAAAAGCTGTTATCTTTGATCTATTTATATCTTGTTTTCCACACATATGCGGGTCCGGGGATGGTATCTCGTTTTATTCTTCCGCTACGCCGTATATGATACGAGCCTAAGATACCCAACAGTGGTATCAGAGCCATGCTATGTGTGGTCTACGGATATTGTTTTGGCATGAAAAACTATTTTTATGTATTTGTATTTATCTTTGTTTGTTGTGAAAATCGTTTTCACTCGAGTTGAAATTGTTTCGAGCGTTATGTGTTGGGTACATAGCACAATACGATTGTGTAAAAGTCACAGCGTATTTCGAAAGATGCTTTCTTTAGGTGCTGAGAATTTTCTACAGAAAAACATTTTCTTGTAACATGGTTATTGCCTTCCGTTTCATCTTAATTTTCTATTTTGGTTTTGTTTAAACTAACAAATTGGTTGTTGTTTTTAGCTTCAAAAAGAAAATTCTGCTGAGAATTGTTCTCACTGATCTGTTGCAGAAGATTAGGGCACTAGAAATTGTTTCTAGAAAATTTTCAAAAACGCCGCCACTGTTCCCGACTACAGCCGGCGCCGACTCCGGCCTCCAAGCCGGTGCCGGTTCCATGCTATTTCGCGAACATCTAAAAATTATTTCTGGAAATTTTTTTTCTAAAAATTAGAACACAGCCGGCGCTAGCTCCAAGTTCCAAACCGGCGCCGGTTCTACTCTGTTTGCGACGTTTCAGCTATTTAAATTTTTTTTTCCTTGAATAGAATTTTAAAAAGGAAAAATCTCATTTGATGAGAGGCGGTAAAATAAAAAATTTTTCACGAGGGCGTTGCCCCCCCGACCCCTGCCCGCTGACTGGCTAGTAGGACCGCCGTTTTCATTGCTAGAGACAGGACCAAAAGTATTTTCTCAAAATTAGTTTTGAGACAAACAATTTTATTTTTCAAAATAGTGATTTTGAAAATTTTAAAATTACTGTATTTTTCTAAAATGCTAATTTTAGAATTTGTTTTATTTTCCCAAAATGGTGATTTTGGAATAATAAAAGTATATGTTTATGTTGTTTAAGCGTAGTTAATGGCACGGTGGATGGTTATGGGCTAAAACCAATTATATACTGTTCATGCATTTTACAGTTTTGATTTTTATGAAATAAGGCATGCGTGTCCTGCCTTCTCTAAAATTCTTGTGTAATTCTCCTCTCATCTAACTCCCCTTCAATGTAACTCGAGGTTTTCTCACTTTAGAAAATTATGTAATTAGTATACATAGGTTAGATAGGAGTAGAATTATTCTGTTTTGGAGATGGCAACCAAAACAAGGTGAGAAGGTAAGACCTTCTGCTTAAATCATGCATGAACACATAGGGTTAACTATGTTAATTTCTTTTATGGCTCAAGGAAATTAATTTAGGGTAAAGTCCATAACCATACCACGTAATCACTTTATTACCATGATTATCAATTATGTGATTTATTGATTTTTATGCATGTCATTTAATGAAATCACTAAAAGGAACAAATCCCTCAATTAATATTAAACATAATTCCTTCCGTTAATATAGTAAGAACGAGAGTCCTTTTCGAGACCAGGTTGTTAGGTAAACCCAAGCCTACTTGACATTGGGCATGTTCAAGCTATGGAATTAAATTCTTTTGGAATTAAATTCTTCATTAATGAGTCGGATTTAACTAAATTTTTTATCCTGGTTGAGCAAACTAAAGCATAAAGAAATTTAGAGGAAAAGTTGGGGTAGCCCAAAAGGCTTTAAGATTAAAAGTTGTTAATCACCCAATGATTTGGTAGTTACATACAATGTAATTGATATTGGATACCTATCGATGAACTTAAGGGTGGCTTGTTAGGCAAACCCAAGGTTATTCTAGAGGAATTTGGATACCAGTCCACTAGAAAAGCTTCCAACAGGCTTTCCTGAATCAGTAGTGGGGGCTATTGGTTTGAGTAAAATAGTGGAGTAAAAATGCGTTTAATTAAAGTCCTAATTATTTGCATATTATGTGCATATACAAGTAGCTAATGCTCTCTATCTTTACATCTAGGTCACTTGCATCATGTCAACAAACTTAAACCTATGTAGCATCTTGGAAACCAACAAGTTAACCGAATCAAACTATCTCGACCGGTATAAAATTTGAGAATCGTTCTCAAATCGAAAAAGTTGCTCTATGTGCTACATGCTCCTATTCCGCCACCACCAGCTCGAGATGCTCATGCTAATGAGCATGCTGTCCATAAAAGGCACAACGAGGATAGTGATATAACATCATGTATTATTTTGGCATCCATGACTCCTGAGTTGCAAAAACAGCACGAGCATATGGATGCTCAATCAATTATACTACATCTTCGAGAGCTGTTTGATGCCCAAGCCAGAACTAAGAGATATGAGATCCCGAAGCAACTATTCCATTGCAAAATGGTAGAGGGTTTTTCTGTGGCCACTCGTGGGCTGAAGATGCTGGGCTTGATAGAGAAGCTTGGATCTCTCGGGTTTGCAATGTTTATGACTTAAGTATTGACTTAATTTTGCAATCTTGGCCTAATAGTTTCTCACAATTTGTGATTAACTATCAGATGAACAAGATTGAGTTCACCATTCCTGAGTTGATCAATCTTCTCAAAACTGCGGAGTCCTCCATGAAGAAGGATTCCAATGCAGTTTTAATAGTAGAATCTTCCTCTTCTAAGAATAAATTTCAAAAGAAGAAGAAGAAGGCTCCTATAAAACCAAAAGGTGGTATGAACAAGAAGGACACAGCTACCATGGGCCCATGCCATCATTGTGGGAAGATGGGCTACTGGAAGCGCAACTACAAAGCCAACTTGGAGACCATTAAGGACAATAAGCAGAAGGAGAAGCTTACAAGCACTTCTACTACTTCTCCAGGTATGTTTATGATTGAGATAAATACTACCTTTAGAAATGAGATATGGGTATTAGATACCAGATGTGGATCTCATTTGTGCAATAACTTGTAGGGACTAAAGAGCAGTAGAAGGCTAGAGAAAGGCGACGTGGACCTACGTACTGCAAATGGGGCAAAGGTTGCTGTATTTGCTGTGGGGACATACGAGCTGAACCTGCCTTCGGGATTAATTCTAGAATTGAAAAACTGTTATTATGTACCAGTTTTAATGAAAAACATTATCTCAGTTGCGTGTTTAGACTTATGTGGATTTCATTTAATATTTAAGAATAAATGCTATTCTTTTTCTTTGAATGATATTCACTATGGTTCGGCAACTTTGGTTAATGGTTTATATGTTCTAGACTTCGATAATCCAGTTCTCAATACAAACAATAAGAAACCTAAAATGGATAACTCTAACACCTCTTACTTATGGCATTGTCGTTTGGGCCATGTAAACGAAAATCGTGTTTCTAAGTTACACAAGCTTGGTGACTTAGGGTCATTTGATTATGAATCATATAGCACATGCGAGTTTTATTTATTAGGTAAAATGACTAAAACTCCTTTTTGAGGAAAAGGAGGACGGGCCAAGGAGTTATTAGAACTCATACATTATGATGTATATGGCCCAATGTCAATACAAGCAATAGGAGGTTACAACTATTTCATAACCTTTATCAATGACTTCTCATGATACAGGTATTTGTATTTAATGAAATACAAATCTGATGCATTTGAAAGGTTTAAAGACTTTAAGAATGAAATAGAGAAACAACTTACCAAAAATATAAAGACTCTAAGATTTGATCGAGGAAGAGAATACTTCAGCATCGAGTTTCTGAATTATCTTAGAGATAATGGGATATTATCTCAATGGACTCCACCACATACACCTCAACAAAATGGTGTATCTGAGAGAAGGAATTGAACCCTTCTAGACATGGTACGGACCATGATGGCTTCTGCAGACTTAACAAAATTATTTTGGGGGTATGCACTAGAGACTTCTGTTTATATACTAAATAGAATTCTGACAACATCGACTGATACTACCCAATTTGAGATATTTTTTGGTAAGAAACCAAAGTTATCTCACTTGTGAGTGTGGGGTTGTCCTGCCTTTGTCAAAAAGCTACAGTCAGACAAACTTGATAGTAAGTCTAACAAATATTTATTTGTTGGATATCCAAAAGAATCTTTCAGATATTACTTCTACCTACCCTCCAAAAATAAATTGTTTGTTTCAATGCATGCCATCTTCTTAGAGAAGGAGCACATGCTCAAAGGGGACAGTGGGAGTAAGATTGAACTTAGTGAAGTTCATGAAGATCAAACAAATAAGGATCAACCATCTAACCCCGCATCTATTGAGAGAATAGATGAACCTTCTAATATACAAGAACCTCATAGATCTAGTAGGATATGTGTGGTACCTGAGAGATATGGATTTCTTATTAGTGACCACAATGACGTATTGCTCATAGATGAAGATAAGCCTACTATCTACAAGGATGTTCTGAACAATTCAGAATCTAGCAAATGGCTTGAGGCCATAAAGTCAGAGATAGATTCCATGAACGACAACCAAGTATGGACTTTAGTTGATCCACCCAAATGAATTAAATCTATTGGGTGCAAGTGGGTTTTCAAGAAGAAAACGGACATGGATAGTAACTTAGTTACCTATAAAGCATGACTAGTGGCGAAGGGTTATTGTCAACAACATGGTATTGACTATGATGAAAACTTTTCGCCAATAGCCATGTTGAAATCCACAGGACACTCCTAGCCATTGCTACTTATCATGATTATGAGATTTGGCAAATGGATGTGAAAATAGCTTTTCTAAATGGAAATCTAACTGAGGAAGTGTATATGACACAACCTGAGGGTTTCACATCTAATAATAGCACAAATGTATGCAAGTTGCAAAGGTCCATTTATGGACTTAAGTAAGCTTCTAGGAGTTGGAACATCTGTTTTGTTGAAACAATCAAAGAGTTTGGTTTCATTCAAAACATGGATGAGCCTTGTGTATAGAAGAAGGTTAGTGGGAGCGCAATCGTTTTCTTACTTCTTTATGTAGATAACATATTACTAATAGGAAATGATATACCTGTCTTGCAAATGGTTAAAGTTTGGTTCTCCAAACTATTCTCCATGAATGACCTTGGAGAAGCAACCTATATTCTCAGAATAAGGATCTATAAAGATAGATAAAAAATGTTGCTAGGTCTTTTGTAATCTACATAAATAGATAAAATGCTAAAAAAGTTTAGCATGGATCAATCCAAAAAGGGATTCTTACCCATGTCACATGGTGTAAGCCTTTCAAAGTCGATGTCTCCCAAGACACAAGTTGAAAGGGATCACATGAGTAAGATTCCATATGCCTTGGCAGTTGGATCTATCATGTACGCTATGATATGTACTAGGCCCGATGTATCTTGTGCTTTCAGTTTGACAAACAAATACCAATCTGACCTTGGTAAGGGTCATTGGGTAGCTGTAAAGAACATCCTTAAGTACTTACGAAGGACTAATGATATATTCTTAGTATATGGAGAAGGTGATTTAAATATAAACGGGTATACTGATGCGAGTTTTCAATTTGACAAAGCTGATTTCAAATCACAATCAGGCTACGTGCTTATTTTGTGCAGAGGGGCAATAAGTTGGAAAAGTTCCAGACAAGAGACTATTGCCAACTCTACGACAGAAGTTGAGTACATGGCTGCTTCTGAAGCAGCTAAGGAAATAAAGATAGAGAGAGTTTCCACAGATGAGAACATAGCTGACCCGCTTACAAAAGCACTATCCCAAAAGAAACATGATTGTCATGTTAAGTCATTCGGTATTAGATACATGAATGATTAGCTTAAGTGCAAGTGGGAGTTTGTTAGTGTTGTGCCCTAGAGGCAATCACTTGTCCATTGTATATGACATATTTTATTTAAATAAAAGGTATTATTTATCTTCCAGTTTCTTTTGTTTACTTTTAAGTAATATAACTGTTCGATAAAGTCCCTAGTACAACACTGTGTTAAGGAAATCATGATATGAGATTCCTACTACACTGTACAGTGTTAGTACATAAATAGTCCGTACTCATAGTATTAATGAGACAGGACATCATTAATACATTAAGACTAGCATGTGTTACACTTCCTGATTTGATCAGGCGGTGGTTCTCATATCCGTGAGTATTGAGATACTCAAAGTTAACGCATGTATGATTGTTAATGGAACAAGTTTATTGGATAACTATGCTTTGAGATAATCACATGGATAACTATTTAGTGCCGGTGATTTAATCTCAATATAGCAAACGTGCAAGTATCCTTAGACTTGAGATCTCTAAGGTACTTTGTTTGCTGAGCATTGTACTTTGATTCCAATCTCTGGAGCTCGATCGAGGGCCGCCTATAGGAAGGATATTAGGTACATTGTGAGGTAAATGAAAGTAGTTGATAGGGTCAATAAAGGATTCACTACTCCTAATAGTAGGGACGAATATCTCATAGCCACTTGTAGGAATTACTACTCGAGAAGTCCTTGGCCAAGGCGATTGTATATTGGAAACAATTTCAATTGATATACATCTAGAGTAGTGGGTTCCTGGTACAAGTACTATTGTATTCGGGTCAAAATTAATTCAGGAAGGAGTTGGCACTAATTCTGTACACCAAACCGAATGAGATATTGTATGGTGAAAGGAGTCAATTGCTCTGAAGTTTGTTATTGAAGGGTTCATGTCAAGCCACTTGACTTCCTAGACTCTTGTGTGGTCATGATGTGTTGCTAGATACTACTCATGATCTGTGAATATGGGTTTATTAATTGATGAATTAATAAACTAATCCTGATTAGAATTAATAGGATTAATTCTAATTAATTATGGATTATTAATCTCAAAGACATTTGGATTAATTCATGTTCGCTACCAATTGACTGGGAAACCTAATATGTCACACACAATAGAGGATTATATACTCAAGATGTCATTTGATAACATAGTGGGATTAATTGAGAGAAAGAGAAGTTGTTGTGGACAAATTATAATTAGTTATAATTTGTGATCCAAATTGTAATTGTGAAAACTTGATGTTTCCAATTAAAATTAGGGAACTCTAATTGTTCTAGAATTCCAAATTTTTAGTGAGTTTTTCGGTTTATATGATGATATAACAGAAACCCTAGGGTGGGGATTCACACAAAATAGCATCCATCAAAGATTCTCTTCTTCTTCTTCTTCTTCTTCTTCTTCTTCTCTCTCTCTCTCTCTCTCTCTCTCTCTCTCTCTCTCTCTCGTTTTGTTGAAAACAAAAACAGCCCTAGCCACCTTATTTTTCTACCAGCACAAAAATATTTTAGTGCCTGAGTGTATCCACTGTGTGGATTACTCTTGGAGATAATCACACACTGTGATTACAGTGGTTAGACGCTTAATTCTCGTGGAGTTTGATCAAGAGGATTGCTGGATCACGCCTCGACTTGAAGAAGAAAACTTTTGTTCTTCGAATGATCAAACAAAGGCAAAAAGTTGTTATCTTTGATCTATTTATATCTTGTTTTTCACACATATGTGGGTCCTGGGATGGTATCTCGTTTTATTTTTCGCTGCGCTATATACGATATGCGTGAGAGATACCCAACAATAAGTAATACAGAATAATTATTCAATATAACAAAACAATTATACAAAATGGAGTAAAATCAGAATAAGAAGTAGAAGAAGATGATAATCTAAGACTTATGTTCAACACAATCTCATTAAAATAGATTCGACCCCTCTTGTAAGTGTGCTCAAGGTTGAGATGATCGTCTATTTCTCAAGATACAACGGATACGATGCAGCAGCTAGCACACCACTCTTCACCTGACAAACTAGATCAAAATAGAAGACTATACACTACTAAAAAATCAGGCAAATACGACGGCCATTTGTGAAAATACCATCGTTTTTGCTAAAAACAACGGTTTTTTGACCGTCGTATATAATGCTGTCATTTTTGTTAGAAATAACGGAAAAACCGTCGTATTTACCTAATGCGACAGTATAAATACGACGGTCAGGGAAAAGCATCGCAATTACTCACTGGGATTGAGATTCTGCAAACTGTCGCATTTAGTGAAAAAACTGTCCCAATTGTTCTGTAAATACAACGGTTTTAAATCGTCGCAAATGCCTGTTAATTGCGACAGTTATTTGTGATGGCCCTAACCGTCGCTATTGCTAAATATTTTCGACGTTATCCAACCGTCGTATTTATTCTGTTAAGCCATTACCAAATGCGACAGTCTTATGGCCGTCGCATTTGATAAGCAAATACGACGGTTTTGTAACGTCGTATTTGATTTAATTTTTTTAAAAAAAATTGTGACCATCGCATTTGATAAGCAAATACGACGTATTTGGTTAAATTGTAACCATCGTATTTGGTTAATTTTTTTTAAGTAATTGATTGAAATTGTGGATTATTAAAAATTAAAAATTATTAAAAATTATTTTTTTTTAATTTTACACTACACACGTATAATTTCCTGCCAAACATAATAGAATCAACTCATTCAATACTAAATATAACAAAAAAAAAAAAAACACACACACACACACACACACATACACACACACACAATTTTCTCATTTGAAGTCAATTACTGAAGTCAATTGACTACATGTCCAACATACACCCACAATTGTATACAACTACTTTTC
The DNA here is from genome assembly GCA_026120185.1 of Voacanga thouarsii. Lineage (NCBI taxonomy): Eukaryota > Viridiplantae > Streptophyta > Magnoliopsida > Gentianales > Apocynaceae > Voacanga > Voacanga thouarsii. The sequence goes on from JANUWF010002516.1 coordinate 42,878, forward strand.
CTATAGAACTGCTTGACTAATCTGCAAGCCCTTATATCTACATTCATTAGCCTCATAAAACATGCAAACTTCCCAACATATTTATGGTCCTAACAATTTGCTTCACCACTTGAGCTTCGCAGGAAAATACTGCAAGAAGAAATGGAAATACATCATCAATGAGTTAGGTTAAGAAAGAAAAGCAATACGAAAATGACTTGAAAAAAAAAATCGGTAGAGTTTCCCCAATATACTGGACGATGCTAGGCACAAAGCCACCACAAAATCAACATAAAAAAAAAATATTATCTATCACAGCAATTATTCAATAAAACTAATATATGGGTAATCACCTATTACCTATGGGGAATGATGACCCATCACTCACAAGGAATGATAACCCATCACTCACGGGGATCCATTCATATAAGTAAAAAAAAAAAAGAAAAACAAAGATGCAGTGGGTATCCCAGGGGGAGGGGGGAGAGAAAAATGGAGAAAAATTGACCCATTTCTATTCCATTGCATACTAGAAATGAAATGCACAACTTGAAAGCATTCCATTTCATATTTCTTCTTCTTCACATACAAATAAAATCTTCATATGCTATTCCAATTCTTCATCCAACTTGAAATCATGCACAACTTATCAAATTATAAAATAGCATACTTCCTTGTTTTGAGTATAAATTTCAATCTTTCATTTTACTTCTTCATACCATTTGAAGATTCTACATTTATTTTCCTACATTTTATTCAAATCTCCTCTTCAAAGGAAAAATTCTGCATTTTATTCCTACTTCATCATACCACTTGAACATAATTGAATTCAATCCAAATCCCCTTTTAAACACCATCTAATCATTGATTTTCAGTCATCAGCAAAATATAGGAAATATTATCATTGGTATCAATATCATCACACCCACAATTTTCATCCACAATGTTAACAATAATTGCAGTACTCTGTGCAAGGTAAACACTAAAATACAGGAAACATAACAATACAATTTATAAAGATAGTTTATTCTTGTCTATTACTGTTTCAAATTTGGACTGAAACAATCAAAACTTCAAAGCCCAAATTTGACAACTGGACAAAGAATTGAACAGAGAACTGAACAAATAAGACTAAAAAATTAACTAGTTTTGATCCCTTCCTTCTTGTTTCTTTCTCCCCTTATCTCTTTCTAAACAATTAACCTTTCATCTTCCTCCTTATCTCTTTCTCTCTTTGTCTCTTCATCTTCCTCCTTATCTCTTTCTCTCCTTGTCTCTTCACCTTCCTTCTTGTCTTTTTCTCTCCTCCCCAGCCCTCCTTCACCTCTTCCCGCACAGATATATATATCTTTTAGTCATCAGGCATTAGTGGAAAGCACAAAGACACCAAGATCTATTATTCGGTTTTCTTTCTCAAAGATGGATGGTTATTTAAGGTGAGATACTTTTAAGGATTTTTTTTTAAAGGAAGTTTTCACTCGTCTTCTTTATCTGGTTTGATTTGTTGTGTTATGAATCAGTGAAAGTTATGAACATACTGCTTTGAATTTCCAATTTGATCAACCTATTTAAGAGACTATTTTTGATGTTGTTCATCTGATGGATAATTGTAATTCATTTGAGAGGTGGTCAAATCTTGAAATAGCTTCCAATCAAGAAGATTATGATGTGTTTTCCTTTCCGAACCAACCACTTCTTCTTGATTTAAAGTGAGATACTTTTAAGGCTTTTTTTTTAAAAGGGAGTTTTCACTCATCTTCTTCATCTGGTTTGGTTTGTTATGTTATAAATCAGTTAAAGTTATGAACATGCTGCTTTGGAGGAAATGCCTAGTGAAGGTATCACTTCAAACGAAGTTCCTATGGAGAAGAAGGTAATCAGGAACTCTAAGACACTATCAAGAGCAACCATTTCGAAGTACTTTTACATGTCAATGACTCGAGAGGCCAAAGAACTAAATGTTTGCCGAACCAGTCTTAAAAAAAGATGTAGGGAGTTGGGAATTTATAGATGGCCTTACAGAAAGTTTATGAGCTTGGAGACCCTAATCAAGACTTGTTCAGGTTCTTTCACACACACACTTGAGAAGAGAATGGCCATTGAGATATTGGAACGTGAGAAGAAGTCGATAGAAGAAATCTCTTATGCGAAGTTGGAAGATCAAACAAAGAGGCTAAGACAAGTATGTTTTAAGGCCAAATATGAGAAGAGAAAACTCAGGGATTTGGAAAAAATTTTGAGAGGCAGATGTTAGTCTGATTACTTTGGTTACATAAGGTCAAGTTTATGACTTTTCTCAAATTTTCTTTACATTAAGAAGATTCTTAGGCATTAAAATCTATTGTAAAAATTATGATCTTTCTCAACTTATTTGGAGTATTAAGATGAAAAAAAAAATTCGACAGAGTTTCCCCTATATACTGGACGTTTCTGGGCACAAAGCCACCACAAAATCAACAACATTAAAGGCATAAGTGAGCAGGAATCACTTGATTGGAAACTGGGGAAAAAACAAAGGAAAATTGTAGGTCGAGAAGAACAATAGTTTTGATCTTTTTTATTTTCTTGTGGGCCTTTTTCTCAACACGAAATCCAAGCAAACTGCAGAGAACAACATATTCATCCCCTTCCAAATTGATGTAAGGTAGCTCAACAGCCCACTATGGAAAATGTGTCATGTCATATAGAATATGATGTGTACTGTAGAGACCTTGGGAATGAATTTTAGTTATTCTAGTTTTGTTTCATATAAATACAAAAAATTCATCCTCAAATAAATGAAATTCTAGCGTTTTCAATATTACGGGATCTCAACCAATACTACCTAATAACATGAAGCCTAAAATTTTACTATGTTGGGGATATGCCCTAGAGTCAATTTGTACTTATACTATTGTCGTTATGTTTTATATAATAATATGAGGCTTTCCTTTCCATGAATAGTGCATTTTGTTTTGTGGTCATCAAGTACGTGACTTGATAGTAAAAACCAACAATGAATACAATGACTATTCTAAATTTGTCCCTGATCATTTATTATTATTGGAACAATAATAAATTAAGATTAGTATGTCTGTGACTGGATGGCTATGTTTTACTGGTCATGGATATTTGTGATATCAAGTCAAAACATGAATAAATGTTAGAGAACATTGTATTGGACATGACCCACTGTGAGAGTACTTCATGAAACATATCATAAGTACTTTCTAGCCATAATAATATTAAAAGTCCTTCGACCTAAATTCATCATAGTTTCCTATTGGATAAATTCTGTATTTTGACGTTGTCTAAAGTTATCTTTAACCAGATAATAAATTAGACTACTATTGGATATAGAATAAATCAATGAGACGAATATGATTGATAGTGAAGGAATTTGTCCCTCTCAATTATGGGAGAGAAATCCATGGGCCCCTTGATAAGTTAGACTGTTAAAATACATGGTCATGCTCAAATATATCAATCTAAGATATTGATATCATTTGTTTGAACAGTCTACTATGAAATCAAGAAATAATTGACTAATCTTAATAAGGATGACATGCTCCGTGCCTTATGCTTAATCTGGATATCATGTGACAAAAGAACTAAATATAAAATTATGGTTTGGTTCAAACAGATCACTGATCTTCATTTAACCTAGATAGTTATAATGTTTTGCTAGAAACCGCTTATAACTTGTGGGCCATTTAAATATGATTTAGGTACACTGCCAGTATTAAATGAACCTATAGGGTCACACAATAAGCGAACTTGTTAGGTTATTTTTCTAGTGACCAGATTCGATGAATCTGGAAATATGTCTAAGTTAATCGAACTTAGAAAATTTACTAGATACAATGAATTTGGAAATATGTCTACATTTGATGTATCTGGATGATGTCCAGATTATAAGAATCTGACTCGGTAAATTAATTAGTTAAATTACCGAGATAATAGCAAAATCTTATCATATCAGCTTTAATTTAATTTGAATTTGAATTTAAATAAAAATACGATAAGATATTATTAGGGTTGGACTCTAAGAGGTTCAGAGTGGGTTTTTACAAAAACCCTAGCCATCTTCTTAGGTGTGCCAATTTCTGTTGAAAATATCCGTACCTCCATTGATCAGAAAAAAAAAAACCTCTCAAACCCTAGGCGCTAGCACTCCCCGGGTAACGAGTGAGTTCGCGGTGTGTATCCGATAGAGGACGTTCGCAGACTGCAGACGTCTGGTGATCGTTCGGGTTGCACGTACAGTAACAGAATTGGAATCAAAGGATATCGATTACACCAAACAGAGGTAATTCTACAAACCTATGATCTTCTTAATCATTTACTTGGATCCTCGGAAGGGATTCATGAATGTTTTCTGCGTTTAGGAGTCCACGAATTCTAACACATGAAGCCTAAAATTTTATTAGAAGAATAAAATTTCTGATTTTGGGGAGAAGGTATTTAAGAAGAATGCTCATTCTGCTTGTATATGCATTATCATTTTCCAACAAACAATATTAGCAGACTAGTTAACTGAGAAAAGAAAGACAAAAGAAAGGAAATGATTGTACATGAATGCTGAGTCAAACAAAAACATGAAAAACTATATTAAAGTTTACACGTTTATGGGATGCATTTGAATGTAGGCATAAAATAAAACATATCAGCAAGTCTAACCATAGCAATTGGAGCAAAAAATAATTAAATTCAAGGAAAAAAATATGCACGACACTATGTCAAGCCTCTTTCTACATGTGCCACACACATTGGAACTGGCTCAAAGCATGACTCATCAGAGATGTATTTTTAGCTTTACTAATTACATTACAAAAGCTAACTGGAAAATAGCTTTAGCTGTAAATTTGAGAACTTTGACCTGCTACATTTGTGCCCTTCATGATATATCCCTTGCTCTTATATGAAATAAATCTATTAGCATTTTGAATATAAAATATACTAAACTATGTGAGCACGTCAGTAAGCAAATCTGGTGCACAAAACAGACAAAGCAATAGAATGGACATGGCCACCGGCCTTTCCTTGGATCTGATAAGGATGAGGCCATTGACGGCAAGCCTCCTCGTGAGGGACTGGTTCACCAAGAAACCGATTCTCTCCTATTTTCCTTTGCGCAGGCAATTTCATTCAACTCGGGGCCGCGGGCTGGGGGAGCTCGGGATGACCTGGGGGCAGCAGGGTGGGGGTGCTTGGGAAGAGCTGCAGGCCGGCGGGTGGGGGAGGAGGCGGGAGGGGGTTCACGGGAGGCGCCGGGGTGGGGGAGCTCGGGGACGTGGACTGGGGGAGATCAGATCAAGCTGGTAGTAGGGTGGGGGAGCTTGGGAAGAGCTGGGGAAGAGCTCAGAACGAGCTGGCAGCAGGGTGGGAGCTCGGGACGAGTTTACAGGAGCTGAATACAAAAGGGACATACTATACCAAACAGATCTGGTGGAGAAGGTGAGAGAAAGGTGTTGGTGGAGAAGGTGAGGGAGAGAGAAGAGAGATGTGGAATTTTCTCTTTTCTTTTTTTTCCTTCCCAAGATAGCCATAGTTGGATGAAATGCATTTTTCTTTAATCAACACTTTTAGAATTTTTTTTATAAGGAAAAATGATCGAATTTGTAATAATCAATTAAGTTATATTTTTTCTCAAAAATAAATTTCTTATCATTTTTAAAAATAAATATTAAAAAACTCAAACAAATAGTTTGTGATAAGCAATTAAGTTACATTTTTTCTCAAAAATAAATTTCTTATCATTTTTAAAAATAAATATTAAAAAACCCATGCCAAATCAAAAAAAGAAAATTTAACAATTTTAGCACAAATTAACACTTATGATAGAAAATAACATTTATTGAAATTTAAGACTTAAGTGATGTGCAAGATTTTGAAAACTACATTGAGGTTAAATTATTTGGGAATACAAATTGGTTATTTTCTCCAAATATAAGGTTTAAAATTGATAATAATTTTTTAAAATAAAGATATACTATTGGAAAAGTATGATAGAAAATACAAGTTCATATATGGGAATAATTAATAATAATTAAAAAATAATAAAAATGATTCCGTTGGGAATTGACATATTATTGGAGAAATATGACGAAAAATACAAGATAATATATGGGAATTAAAAATAAAAACCAAGCTCTTGGTGAGGATCGAACTTGGGAACTTTCGCTATGCCAATTGCGAGCACTATATAGGTTATATGGGTAGATAGCCAAGAATTTGCATATATATTGTCTATATATATATACATAAATATATATATATATATGTATGTATACATATATATGTGTATATATATGTACACACACATATATGTATATATATATATATATATACACATATACATATGTGTGTGTGTGTATACATATATATGTGTATATATACACGTATACATGTATACACACACACACACACACATACATATATAACAAACAAAAGCAACAAAGGAAAGAGAAAATGTAATAATCAAGAGATAAGATACTCTACCTAGGTATATTATGTAATAATTATTTAAATTTAACATAAATGGTAAAGAAATATATAGATAGAATGTCCATATATATAATTAAATATAGTAATCAAGAGATAGAATACTCTACCTAGGTATATATACACACACATATGTATGTTCGTAATTAACAAATTATTTATGTTATATAATATATTAATCTAATAATTACTAACTAATAACGATATATTATAATGTATATAAACACTATATATACATATATCTTAGAATGACTAATTATAATAATTAAATAAAATTCAAACTCTTTAATATCAATATATGAAAACTTAAGATGTAAACAAAAATATATTTGAAAAATCAATGATTCAGTTGTTAAATTTATTGTAATTATTACTAATACTAATATCTATAAGATAGAAAGATATCTTAATATTTACAAATATAAAGATATCAAATTAACGATCCACCCATTAAATTTATTGTAATCATTACCAATAGTATTGTGACAAATTTTGAAAATAATCAGATAAAATTTAAGATAATTTTGAGAGGCTTTGTTATAACTAGACTAAAAACGACGATTACAATAAACCGTCGTATTTGACCTACTCTATTGCGACGGCTAGTACATAACCGTCGTATTTGGCCTACTTTATTGCGATGGTTGGTATAAACCGTCGTATTTGATCTACTCTATTGCGACGGTTACAATAAACCGTCGTGTTTGTCCTACTTTATTGTGACGGTTAAATTAAACCGTCGTATTTGCCCTACTCTATTATGATGGTTACTACAAACCATCGTATTTAGTATATGACGGTTGGTATAAACCGTCGTATTTAGTCACCAAATACGACGATTGGCATTAGACCGTCGTATTAAGTTTATCTATTGCGATGGTTTCAGAACCGTCATTTAACGTAACCTATTGCGACGGTTTTTTAACCGTCGTATTTGTCTTCATCGCATTTGCCCCATTTTTTTGTAGTGATATAAAATATGCAAGTGTAGGGAGAAAAGAGTGAGAACTTTTCTGAGTTTTTCCTTCCACACAAAAATAGAATAGGAGACACCTATTTATAGACTAGGCAAGTGACGGGATCATGAATATAGCATAAGTTATAGATATGAAAGGTTAAAGGTTACAAACTCATTGTAACTCCCACTACCTTCATTATCTCCATAACCTTTTGATAACCACTTCCCTACTACCTCAATAACCCTAGAGGTTATGGAAGATCATGGTTAGTAACTCTAGAGATCATGGATTGCAAGTTATAATATACTTCCCACTTTTCTCATCATTTATGGGTGCTTTATTATTAAAATATTTTTCATTCACCATCACGTGCCAATTTCCAATAATCCCCCACATGAATGAAAATTTGTTTTGATTTTGACTCGGCATAGTGTTCCACGACTGAAACCTGCATAGGATAGGTATGTGTTACCCCTTGAACCGTCCCTTTTCAGGAATATGCTCTTTACTAGCTCTCTAGTAGACTCGGTGTCCTTGAACTGTCCTGCTTTTTTCACTACTAAAATTTTAGGCAAATACGACGGCCAGAAAATTATCGTATTTGAGAAAATACCGTTGTTTTTGCTATAAACGACGGTCAAACGATAATTTTTTGGCCGTCGTTTATAATGCCATCATTTTTATTTAAAAAAGCCAAAAACCCGTCGTATGTATCTAATGCGACGGTGTAAATACGACGGTCAGGGAAAAGTATCGCAATTACTCACCCAGGTTGAGATTCTGCAAATCGTCATATTTGGTGAAAAAACCATCGCAATTATTCTGTAAATATGACGGTTTTAAACTATCGTAAATACTTATTAATTGTGACAGCTATTTGCGACGGCCCTAATCGTCGCAATTGTTGAGTAATTACGACGGTTGCCAGCCATGTAATTACTACCGTCGCAATTAATTACTTAACAATTGCGACCATTAGTAAAAACAATGGCTCTAACCACTGTATTTGTTCTGTTAAGCCATAACCAAGTACGACCTTTTGTGATGTCGCTTTTGATAAGCAAATACGACAGTTTGATTAATTTTTTTTTAAAAATAATTACCTAGTATTTAGGCCTATCCACCTGCAATTTCAAATCAAATACAATTCGTTTAACTCATTCAACACTAATCACAATAAAACACAATTTACTTAATGCCAAACAAATCAAAATCAATCTCTGGAATATTGAAATCATAAATAATCCTTAAACTCCACAAGAGAAGTAATACTACATATATAACAAGTAGGAAATATCAAGAAATCTATTAGAAATAGTAGTAAATGTAAAACAAGAAATAAAATTGAGTACGTCAGTTCTCCCCAGTATCATCTTTTTCCCTTCCTTCTTGTCTCTTCTTGTTATCATCTTTTCCCCTTCCTCCTTATCTCTTCCTGTCCTAAGTCCAAATGCTTCTTCCTTCCCTCCAACTGTCATCTGCCTCTTCTTCCTCCTCTCCCTCCTTCTTTAAATACATGTAAAATGAGATAACATATACATTCTTCAAAAAACCACAAAGGGACCAGATATATATTCAAGGAGTCTCCTCTTCCTCACACAGAAGATTTTGATGTGTTTTTCTTTCCAAACCAACCACTTTCTCTTGATTTCAGGTGAGATACTTTTGAGGACCCTTTTTTTTTTTAGCTTTTCACTCGTCTTCTTCATCTGGAAGATTGCTTGATAATGAAATTGAACTCTCTTTTGGTTTGTTATGATGTGAATCTGTGGAAGTTTTGGACATGCTACTTTGGAATTTCAGTTTGATCTGTCCATTCAAGAGACTGCTTTTGATGATGTTCCTTTGATGGAGGATATGCTTGTGCATGATCCTTTCTGCTCCCTAATAGATTTTGAATAAAGCGAGAATATAGTTCAAGGTTATCATATATTAGAACATGAATTTTGAATGGCATTACCTTTACTGAGATTATTTTTCTTTTTTCAGGAGAAATATGGAGTGGTCATGGCAACGAATTCAGAGTGAGGAATCAAGATATTACTTCAGACGAAGTTTCGGTGGAGAAGAAGATGATTAGGACGCATAGAGAGGAGAAGGGCAGTAGCTCCAAGACATTATCAAGAACAAGCATTTCAAAGTACTTTTACATGCCACTCACTCGGGCGGACAAAGAACTGAATGTTAGCCAAACCCTTCTCAAGAAAAGATGTAGGGAGTTGGAAATTCGTCGATAGCCTCACAGGAAGTTGATAAGCTTGGAGACCCTAATTAAAAATGTTCAAAAGATGCGAAATGAAGAAGAATGAGGACATATGGCCAAAACGAAGTTGAGAGAAGTCATTGAGTTCACTACAAGAAAATTGTGAATCTGTCACGGAATATTTTCCGTGGCAATCAGCGATGGATTTTGCCACGGAAGAGTAAAATACAAGTAACTTGCGAGGGAAAAAATACCCTAGCAAATCCATGGCAATTTGCCATGGAATTGCGATGGAAATAGTAGCAAGTAGCAATGCAAACATATTCCGTCGCAAATCAGTAGCAAAAAAAGGTGCCAAAAAATTATGTTAAATATTAGCCACCGATTTGCAATGGAAACATTTCCATGGAAAAATTATGCCAAACATTAGCCATGGATTTGCCACAGAATCACAAAGCAGTGATAAAAAAAAGGGCAAAATTTTTGTTGTGTGTTCCGTGGCAAATCCGTGGCTATTAGCCACGAAATCACAAAATTGCCACTAACCAGTGGCAATTCCCTGGCAGATTGCCACGGATTTGCCATGACATTTTTTTTAGTTCTAATTTATTAATTATATTAGTTTGTATTAATTTTAGTTCCATACATTTTAAATAACAACGACGAAATATTTTGTAAGTATCTTGATTTATTTATTTTCTAATGCATTCATTCTTAAAATGGAATTGAAAATAATATGTATTATTTTTTAGTATCGAAATATACGTTTGTATTAAAATTATAAATATAAAAGAAACGATATAATTTTTTTTATTCCGACTGTAAAAGCCATTGAAAATTATTTTGAAGAACTATATCTTTGAGATCTCACCTGAAAGTATGTTACGGAAAGTAGTGATAAAAAGAAATGACTAAATTTTTGTTATGTGTTCCGTGGCAAATCCGTGCCTATTTGTCACGGATTTGCCACCGAATCACAAAATTGCCACTAAGCTGTGGCAATTCCAGGGCAGATTGCCACAGTAATTTTTTTTTTCCTTTTTTGTTCTAATTTATTAATTATATTGGTTTATATTAATTTTTGTTCCATACATTTTAAATAACAACGATGAAATATTTGGTAAGTATCCTGATTTATTTATTTTCTAATGCGTTCATTCTTGAAATGGAATCTATTATTTTTGAGTTTCGAAATATACATTTATATTAAAATTAGAAATTTTAAAGAAATGATATAATTTTATTATATTTCAACTGTAAAAGCCATTCAAAATTGTTTTGATGAACTATATTATCATTGAGAGCGCATAAAAAATAATGTTTATGCAAAGTAGTGATAAAAAGAAAGGGCTAAATTTTTGTTATGTGTTCTGTGGCAAATCCGTGGCTATTTGCCAAGGATTTGCCACGGAATCACAAAATTGCCACTAATCCATGGCAATTCCGTGGCAGATTGCCACGGATTTGCCACGGCATTTTTTTTCCTTTTTTGTTCTAATTTATTAATTATATTGGTTTGCATTAATTTTTATTCCATACATTTTAAATAACAACGACGAAATATTTTATAAGTATCCTGATTTATTTATTTTCTAATGCGTTCATTCTTGAAATGGAATTGAAAATAAGATGTATTATTTTAAAGTATCGAAATATACATTTGTATTAAAATTATAAATATTAAAGAAATGATATAATTTTATTATATTTCGACTGTAAAAGCCATTGATAATTGTTTTGATGAACTATATTATCATTGAGAGTACATAAAAAATAATGGTACACAAAGTAATAATAAAAAGAAAGGGCTAAATTTTTGTTGTGTTCCGTGGCAAATCCGTGGCAATTTGTCAAGGATTTGCCACGAAATCACAAAATTGCCACTAATCCATGGCAATTCCGTGGCAAATTGCCACGGATTTGCCACGGCATTTTTTTTCTTTTCTTTTTTGCTATAATTTATTAATTATATTGGTTTGTATTAATTTTTGTTTCATACATTTCAAAATGCAACGACAAAATATTTTGTAAATATCTTAATTTATTTATTTTCTAATGCATTCATTTTTTTAAATGGAATTGAAAATAAGATGTATTATTTTTTAGTATCGAAATATACGTTAGTATTAAAATTATAAATATTAAAGAAATGATATAATTTTATTTTTATTTCGACTGTAAAAGCCATTAAAAATTGTTTTGAAGAACTATACTATCATTGAGATCTCACCTGAAAGTATATTACACAAAGTAGTGATAAAAAGGAATGCCTAAATTTTTGTTGTGTATTCCGTGGCAAATCGGTAACTATTTGAATGAATTGAATGCCGGTCTCACAAGAAAGATATATATAGCTTGTCGGCCATTTTACTCTCTTCAGGCGTCATGCCCTTCCCTAACGTAATGATGTGGATGACAATGAAGCTCTAGTTCATGAACAAGTCTTGTCAATTTGTGTCAATTCTGGAAGGCCAATTGGAAAGTTAAAAACACGGTATTTGATCACATAAGAATTAAGAGCTATCACCAATTACATCTTGCTTAATTGTGAGGAGGTGTAGCCATACATTAAGTAAGTAAGTATATATATATATATATATATATATATATATATATACATGATTTTGATCATAAATGATCCGCTAAAAACCTTGCTAATATGATATAATACTTGTGATGATTGATTCAGCAAATTCAAGCAGCATGAGAGGTCTTTGGCACCAACTTTAACGGACCATGAAGTTGAAAGAAGATTTCAAAAGGAGTTTATAGGATGGTTCAGGACTTATGTAAGTTTGGCAATGTATAAAATGTGTTTGGTTATTTGATATAACACTTCCACTCATGTGCTTAATTTTTTTCATTTAAATAGATTCACGATCCAAGTAACAAAGAAGATAACATATGCCTAAAGAATTTATCTTGGGGACCCTTGGCGCAAGTAAAATCATTTAATGGTTACTTTGTAAATGGGTTTAGATTCCACACATATAGCCATGGGGACAGAAAGAATACTGTGAATAGTGGTGTATATGTTAAAGGTGGTGGAGATGGGATGTTTGGGTATAATTATTATGGAATTTTGAAAGAAATAATCAAAGTTGAATTTGTTGGCAGTCCAATCTAAAATGCCGTGCTTTTTAAATGTGATTGGTTTGATATCACACTCAATCGGGGTACAAGAGTTCATTCTTAATATAAGCTTGTTGACATTAATCACAATAGGAGTTATGCTGGATTTGATCCATTTGTATTAGCCCATCAAGCTATGCAAGTATACTTTACTTCATATCCTGGTAGCAAAAGACTAAAGTGTGATTGGTTAGCTGTATGTAAAATAAAAGCATGACATGTAATTGATGCACCATTGGTTGACAAAGCATACCAAGAAGATGTGGATGAAGCTGAAGTAATAACCATATGTATAGAAGATGACATTACTCCCCTAGCTCACGAATCTAGTAAAAAAGAGGCAGTGGCTACTGAAGTAGAGTTTAGTATAACGTCATAGAATGACTCAAGTCACGAAGAGGATGAAGGAGAGACTGATTAGGAAACAGATGATGAAAATGATGACATTGGTGAAAAGTATATATCTAATGTTGAATCAGAATAAATATTATTTGTAACATCAAAAGAGGTTAGTAATTTCATTAGTTTTACTTGTAAAAAAAGTGTCTTACATGTTACTTAAAAAGTGCCTAACTTATCAATGTCAACTTCACTTCTACCCTTCCTTCTTCTTTTTGTTATTCGTAAAAGGTGGATTTTTTAGCTTTATATATGGAACAAAACATTGAATTTATTGAAGTTGTTCATTTATTTTACAAGCTATATTCTTATAAATATTTCATACTTCTTTTTCTTTGTCATTTTTTTGTCATCTTCATTTTCTCTTCTTTTAATTAAGTATTGAAAACACGTGATTATTGTCATATGACTTATTATCATTATTATTATAAAATTAACTTGGTCAATGACTCTATACAAATAGACAGATATGGCTAAAGGAGGAAAAAAGAAGCATTCGAGTTATGGTTCATTTATATCTACTCCAGAGGTAAGGCAACCTTCATCTCATGCCACAGAAGTTAGAACTCCAGTTGCCACTCCTTCTTCTAGTCATCTAGATGCGTTGCCTTCTTCTACTCACCAGCCGACATCCATTTCTACTCCCAGTCAGATACCCTTGGACAACAATAGAGTTGGTGAACAGCTAGGGTTTTCCCTACATATACCAGCGACTTCTCATTTTCTTGTGGTTGGAGGTGTACAATCTACTTCATGTCCACCTACTAAGTCTACCGATCCTGGATAACATCAGCAGGGTGCTGAGTCTCCCAGTCCACCAATTCACCCTTCAGTAGCTAATACTACATCACAACACGTGGATAATAACACAACCGAGCCCTTTGGTGATACGTAAATAGCACATAATGTTTTTCTTATATTTTACTTCAATTTCATGTTCTGTGTTGCTGTCTAGGTTGCTCAACCCATTTTGTGGTCTTTTTCCCTTAATTATTTTCTATTCAAATCTAGTCTATTATGCTATGGTTATTAATATTTGTCTAATTATTATAGATTCACACGTCAGTCTGAGTGTGCAAAAACTATCACCACCATAATAAAGCAGCAATTTAAGGATTGCTGGCTGCGATTCAGCGATGTACCTGCTGATGTTTGGGATGTTTGGTTTAAGGAGTTTGCTGTACGTATTTGTCTATTACTTTTTTATTGTTGTATGTTCACATTTTACTATCAGTCTAAATACCTATTATCTACATTTATCTCAGAATGAGTAGTCTTTTTATAATGTACTAACCAGTTCATTATTGTAGAAACACGGGACATGGCACCCGGATCATTTTCCACGGATACGTTCAGCGTGGAAGGAAAGATGTCGGACAAGATTAAATGATACCCTTTCAAAGATCAGGAATGTAAACAAGAAGAGGCCCGCTTGGATGTCAGAAGACATATATCACCAATTATGCAGATACTGGCAGTTCGAGGATTGGCAAAAAAAATCAAATATGGCCAAAGAAAATAAAAGGGCTAGTTCTGCTAAACACACCAAAGGTTCCATTTGCTTTACGGAGCATGAGTCGAGAGCGATCTTTTCTTTAATATGATCTATATTTAAATGTTTACTTTAATAATTTCTATTAAATTTGTACATGTTGAATCAAATTCTGAACTTAATTATCACTTTAATACTTCTTGCATGTGCAAAGCAAGGGGATGACTTTGACTATCTTGCACTGTTTGAAAAATTACAGCAATTTCAAGATAGGCCCAATAAGGGCAAATTTGTAGATGAGAAATCCCGCAAGATTAGTGTATGCTTTAATATTAAACATTAAACTTAATTATCACTAATCTTCATCATTTGGACATCTTCAAGTCGAGGCGCGATCCAGCAATCCTCTTATGCAAACTCTACGAGAGTTGGACGTCTAACCACTATAATCATAGTGTGTGATTATCTCTAACAGTGATCCACACAGAGGATACATTCAAGTACCAAAATTTCCTATGCTAGCAGAAACAATAATAGCGGCTAGGGTTCTCTTATTTTCAGCAAAATGAAAGGGAGAAAGAAGAAAGGAAAATCGTGTGCCCTAGGGTTGGAGTTGTTTTCGAGTGTTAGTCACACAGTTAGGGTTTTGTGTGTATCCCTTATATCACACGAAAAATCCTGCTATAATTGAGAATTCTAATCCTATTAGAATTCCCTAATTGTAATTGGAAACATCAAGTTCTCACAATTATAATTTGAATCACAAATTATAACAAATTATAATTTGTCCACAACAACTCTTTCTCTCAATCAACCCTACTATATTATCAAATAACATCTTGAGTATATAATCCTCTATTGTGTGTGACCTATTAGGTTTCCCAGTCAATTGGCAGAGAATATGAATTAATCCAAATGTCTTTGAGATTAATAATCTATAATTAATTAGAATTAATCCTATTAATTCTAATCAGGATTGATTTATTAATTCATCAATTAATAAACCCATATTCCAATATCATGAGCGGTATCTAGCAACACATCATGACCACCCAAGAGTCCAAGAAGTCAAGGGGCTTGACATGAACCCTTCAATAATAAACTTCAGTGCAATTAACTCCTTTCACCATACAATATCTCATTCGGTTTGGAATACGGAATTAGTGCCAACTCCCTCCAGAATTAATTCTGGCCCGAATGCAATAGTACTTGTATCAGGAACCCACTACTCTCGATGTGTATCAATTAGAACTGTTTCCAATACATAAGCGCCTTAGCCAAGGACTTTTCGAGTAGTAATTCCTACAAGTGGCCGTGAGATATTCGCCCCTACTATTAGGAGTGGTGAATCCTTCATTGACCCTCTCAACTACTTTCGTTTACCTCACAACGTACCCAATATCCATCCCATAGGCGGCCCTCGATCGAGCTCCAGAGATTGGAATCAAAGTACAAAGCTCAACAAACAAAGTACCTTAGAGATCTTAAGTCTAAGGATATTTGCACCTTTGCTATATTGAGATTATATCACTGGCACTAAATAGTTATCCATGTGATTATCTCAAAGCTAGGTCATCCAATGAACTTATTCCATTAACAAGCATACATGTGTTAACTTTGAGTATCTTAATACTCACGGTTATGAGAACCACCGCCTGATCAAATCAGGAAATCTAACACATGCTAGTCTTAACGCATTTAATGATGTCCTGTCTCATTAATACTATGACTAGGGACTATTTAAGTACTAACACCATCCAATGTAGTAGGAATCTCATATCCTGATCTCTATCACGATTTCCATTACACAATGTTGTACTAGGGACTTTATTGAACAGTTATATTACTTAAAGTAAATAAAAGAAACTGCAAGATAAATAATGTCTTTTATTAAAATAAAATGTGTCATATACAATGTACAAGTGATTGCCTCAGGGCACAACACTAACAAACTCCCACTTGCACTAGAGTCAATCATTCATGTATCTAATACCGAATGACTCAACATGACAATCATGTTTCTTTTAGGATAATGTTTTCGTAAGCGGGTCAGCTATGTTCTCATCCGTGGGAACTCTCTCCATTTTTATTTCCTTAGCTACTTCAGAAGCAGCCATGTACTCAACTTCTGTCGTAGAGTCGGCAATAGTCTCTTGTTTGGAACCATTCCAACTTCTTGCCCCTCCATACAACGTAAATACGTAGTCAGATTGTGATTGAAATCATCTTTGTCAGATTGAAAACTGGCATCAGTATACCTATTTATTTTCAAATCACCTTCTCTATATACTAAGAACATATCCTTAGTCCTTCGTAACTACTTAAGAATATTGTTTACGGCCGTCCAATGACCCTTACCAGGGTCAAATTGGTATCTACTCATCAAACTGAGAGCACAAGATACATCGGGCCTAGTACATATCATAGCATACATGATAGATCCAACTGCCGAGGCACATGGAATCTTACTCATGTGATCCCTTTCGACTTGGGTCTTGGGAGGCATCGACTTTAAAAGGCTTACACCATGTGATATGGGTAAGAATCCTTTTTTGATTGATCCATACTAAACTTCTTTAGCATTTTATCTATGTATGTAGACTGTGAAAGACCTAACAACCTGATGTGTCCAGACTTTGGTGTAAAAACCATACAAAAACTAAGCACATTCCCAATCAAGTTTAAATTAAAACGTTCAACCCAAATCACACATATGAGCAAGCGTACTCATCATTAACAGAGAATAGGGTTCAAACGAGTGTCGATCCTCAAGGAACAAGTAGACATTAATCACATTTTTTTATTGTTTAATCGACTTGATAAAGTGAAAAACAAATAAAAAGGAAAATCAAAATAAAAGAGAACTAAAAATATATGCATGTCAAGGATGTAGGATTATGTAACTTAAACCATTGTTTAGACCAACATGATCTTAAAGCACCTAACCATTATCATAACTAATCATTCTCTTGGCATCATGAATGATTAAGATAGATTCACTTCTTTTCCAATCCATGAATCCCTCTTTTCTAGGTAACTTAGCATCACATTCCCATCTCAACCAATCTTACCCAAAAGATGCATTAAACACAATCCTTTGATTAAATTTCCATTCCTAACAAACTTAAAACATGAAATTAACCAATGAATCCATTCTTGACAGACATCAATTAAGCTTTAATTATCCTATTCTTAGCAATTAACCCCTTTTCCAAGCGAGTTAAAAGACAACAAATATGAAATCAATGAATTGAAACCACAATCAACCCCTTTTCCAAGCGAGTTAATAGAAAGAAACAACCAATTAATCTCGTAATAGGCACAAGTAATTAAATACCAAGAAGAACAATCAACTAATCAAAAGATCAAATAACTCTAAATACCATGAACATCTAAAATAATGTCAAATTACAATAAAACAATTAATCATATTGTTGTTCAAGAAAAAGAAAACACTCATAGAGAAGCCTTTTTCTTCTTCCTTTAAAGACCTTCTTGCACAACCCTCATTGAATTGAAGAATTCCTCCTTTGATTGAGTGATTTTCTATGATGATCAATGAATTCCCCCCTTTTCCCCTGTGTTTTTTATCTATTTATAGGCTAAGGAAGTGCCTAAACTCGTAGGTACAAAGTTCTTGGCTGAGTAGAAGTCAGAAGATACTAAAACTCCACAGCTCGCATAGAAAAAATCAAGCACCGCCTTAACTCCAGGGCACAGCCAGTGCCGCCTTGGCTCTCGGAGCCGGTGTCAGTTGTGTTCTACTTCTCTACTTGTTCGCCAACTTTTCTCCGAATTTTGCACAATGAAGACCAAAATGCAGTTGGCGCTGGTTCTAGCTTCACAACCGGTGCCGCCTTGGTTCTGTTACACTCTATTTCAATAATTTTTTGTTGTTTTGAAGTTCATGCAATCCAGTGCATGGCCGGCGCCAGTTCTAAGGCCCTAATCGGCACCGCCTCTCCTCTGTTTTGCTATGTTTTGTTTTGTTTTACCCCAAAAATCTGAAATAATGAACAGAATACCTTTTCAAGGGTAAAATCTCAAATATGAAAGAATATGACTAGTTATTGAACAAAATGTATTACAAAAGAACCTCAAATAACTAGAAAAAGTATGACTAATTTAGCCCCTATCACAACCTTTTGGAACTATCTCTATAGATCCTTATTCCAAGAATATAGGTTGCTTCTCCAAGGTCTTTTATGGAGAATTATTTGGACAACCAAACTTTAACCGTTTGTAAGACAAGTATATCGTTTCCTATTAGAAATATGTCATCTACATAAAGCAGTAAGAAAACGATTGCACTCCTACTAACCTTCATGTATACACAAGGCTCATCTATATTTTGAATGAAACCAAACTCTTTGATTATTTCATCAAAACGGATACTTCAACTCCTAGAAGCTTGCTTAAGTCCATAAATAGACATTTGCAGCTTACACACCTTTGTGCCATCACTGGATGTGAAACCCCCAGGTTGTGTCATATAAACTTCCTCAGTTAAATTTCTATTTAGGAAAGCTATTTTCACATCCATTTGCCAAATCTCATAATCATAATGAGCAGCAATGGCTAGGAGTATCCTGATGGATTTCAACATGGCTACTGGCGAGAAGGTTTCATCATAGTCAATACCATATTGTTGACGATAACCATTTGCCACTAGTCATGCTTTATAGGTAACTAAGTTACCATCTATGTCCGTTTTCTTCTTGAAAACCACTTGCACCCAATAGGTTTAATTCCTTTGGGTGGATAAACTAAAGTCCATACTTGGTTGTCGTACATAGAATCCATCTCTGACTTTATGGCCTCAAGCCATTTGCTAGATTCTGAACTGTTCAGAACATCCTTGTAGATAGTAGGCTCATCTTCATCTATGAGCAATACGTTATTGTGGTCACTAATGAGAAATCCATATCTCTCAAGTGCCATACGTATCCTACTAGATCTACGAGGTTCTTGTGTATTAGAAGGGTCATCTATTCTCTCATAGATATGGGGTTAGACGGTTTATCCTCGTTTATTTGATCTTCATGAACTTCACTAAGTTTAATCTTACTCCCACTGTCCCCCTTGAGCATGTGCTCTTTCTCTAAGAAAAAGGCATGCTTCAGAATAAACAATTTGTTTTCAGAGGGTAGGTAGAAGTAATATCCAAAAGATTCTTTTGGATATCCCATAAACAAACACTTGTCAGACATACTATTAAGTTTGTCTGACTGTGGCCTTTTGACAAAAGAAAGACAACTCCATACTCGCAAGTGAGATAACTTTGGTTTCTTACCAAAGAACATCTCAAATGGGGTAGAATCAACCGTTTTTGTTGGAACTCTGTTTAGTATATAAACAAAAGTCTGTAGTGTATACCCCCAAAATGATTTTGGTTTGTCTGCAGAAGCCATCATGTTCCGTGCCATGTCTAGAAGGGTTCAATTCCTTCTCTCAGATACACCGTTATGTTGAGGTGTATGTGGCGGAGTCCATTGAGATAATATCCCATTATCTCTAAGATAACTCAGAAACTGTTGGCTCAAGTATTCTCCTCCTCAATCAGATCTTAGAGACTTAATACTTTTGCCAAGTTGTTTCTCTATTTCATTCTTGAAGTCTTTGAACCTTTCAAAGGCCTCAGATTTGTATTTCATTAAATACAAATACCCATATCGTGAGAAACTATCGATAAAGGTTATGAAATAGTTATAACCTCCTCTTGCTTGTATTGATATTGGGCCACATACATTAGAATATATGAGTTCTAATAATTCCTTGGCCCATTCTCATTTTCCTGGAAAAGGAGTTTTAGTCATTTTGCTGGTAAACAAGATTTACATATGCCATATGATTCATAATCAAATGACCCTAAGTTACCAAGCTTGTGTAACTTAGAAACACGATTTTCATTTACATGGCCCAAACGACAATGCCATAAGTAAGAGGTGTTAGAGTTATCCATTTTAGGTTTCTTATTGTTTGTATTGAGAACTGGATTATCCAAGTCTAGAACATATAAACCATTAACCAAGTTGCTGAACCATAGTGAATATCATTCAAAGAAAAAGAATAACATTTATTCTTAAATATTAAATGAAATCCACATAAGTCTAAACACGCAACTGAGATAATGTTTTTCATTAAAACTAGTACATAATAACAGTTTTCCAGTTCTAGAATTAATCCCGAAGGCAGGTTCAGCTCGTATGTCCCCACAGCAAATGCAGCAACCTTTGCCCCATTTGTAGTATGTAGGTCCACGTCGCCTTTCTCTAGCCTTCTACTGCTCTTTAGTCCCTACAAGTTATTGCACAAATAAGATCCACATCTGGTATCTAATACCCATATCTCATTTCTAAAGGTAGTATTTATCTCAATCATAAACATACTTGGAGAAGAAATAGAAGTGCTTGTAAGCTTCTCCTTTTGCTTCTTGTCCTTGATAGTCTCCAAATAGGCTTTGCAGTTGCACCTCCAGTGGCCCATCTTGCCACAATGATGGCATGGGGCCTTGGTAGCTGCATTCTTCTTGTTCACACCACTTTTGGGCTTCATAGGAACCTTCTTCTTCTTCTTTTGAACTTTCTTCTTAGAAAAGGAAGATTCTACCATTAAAACTGCATTGGAATCCTTCTTCATGGAGGACTCCGCAGTCTTGAGAAGATTGATCAATTCAGGAATGGTGGACTCAATCTTGTTCATCTAGTAGTTGATCACAAATTGTGAGAAACTATTAGACAAAGATTGTAGAATTAAGTCAACACTTAAGTCATGATTCATTGCAAACCCAAAAGATCCAAGCTTCTCAATCAAGCCCAGCATCTTCAGCCCATGAGTGGCCATAGAAGAACCCTCTACCATTTTGCAACAAAATAGTTGCTTCGAGATCTCATATCTCTCAGTTCTAGCTTGGGCATCAAACAACTCTCGAAGATGTAAAATGATCGATTGAGCATCCATATGCTCGTGCTGTTTTTGCAACTCAGGAGTCATGGATGCTAGCATAATATATGATGCTATATCACTATCCTCCTTGTGCCTCTTGTGGACAGCATGCTCATCAGCATAAGCATCTTGGGCTGGTGTGGTGGAATAGGAGCATCTAGCACGTAAAGTAACTTTTTCGATTTGAAAACGATTCTCAAATTTCTATACTAGTCGAGATAGTTTGATTCGGTTAACTTATTGGCTTCCAAGATGCTACATAAGTTTATGTTTGTTGATATGATGCAAGTGACCTAGATGTAAAGATAGAGAGCATTAGCTACTTGTATATGCACATGATATGCACATAATGAGGACTTTAATTAAGCTCATTTTTACTCCACTATTTTACTCAAACTAATAGCCCCCACTATTGATTTGAGAAAGCCCATTGGAAGTTTTCCTAGTGGACCGGTATCCAAATTCCTCAAGAATAACCTTGGGTTTGCCCAACAAGCCACCCTTGAATTCATTGGTAGGTATCCAATACCAATTACATCATATGTAACTACCGGATCATTAGGTGATTAATAGCTTTTAATCTTAAAGCCTTTTAGGCTACCCCAACTTTTCCTCTAAATTTCTTTATGCTCGAGTTTGCCCAACTGGGGTAAAGAATTTAGTTAAACCTAACCTATTAATCAGGAATTTAATTCCATAGCTTGAACATGCCCAATGTCAAGTAGGCTTGGGTTTGCCCAACAACCTGGTCTCGAAAAAGGACTCTCGTTCTTACTATATTAACGGAAGGAATTAGGTTTAATATTAATTGAGAGATTTGTTCAATTTAGTGATTTCATTGAATTACATGCATAAAAATCAATAAATCACATAATTGATAATCATGGTAATAAAGCGATTACGTGGCATGGTTATGGACTTTACCCTAAATTAATTTCTTTGAGCCACAAAAGAAATTAATATAGTTAACCATATGTGTTCATGTATGATTTAAGTAAAAGGTCTTACCTCCTCGCCTTATTTTGGTTGCCTCCTCTAGAATAGAACAATTCTACTCCTATCTAACATATGTAAACTAATTACATAATTTCCTATAGAGAGAAAACCTCGAGTTACATTCGAGGGGAGTTAGATGAGAAGAGAATTACATAAGAATTCTAGAGAAGGCAGAACACGCAGACCCTATTTCATAAAAACCAAAACTGTAAAATGCATGAAAAAATATAATTAGTTTTAGTCCATAACCATCCACCATACCATTAACTATGCTTAAAAAAAATAAACATATACTTTTATCATTCCAAAATCACTATTTTGGAAAGACAAAACAAAATTCTAAAATCACATTTTAGAAAGATACACTAATTTTAGATTTTCAAAATTATTATTTTGCAAAATAAAATTATTTGTCTCAAAACTAATTTTGAAAAAATGCTTTTGGGTCCCATTTCTCATCAAATGAGATTTTTCACTTTCAAAATTTTGTTCCAGAATTTTATTTTTTTTTTAAACATACCTGGAAGTCACAAACAGAGCAGAACTGGCGCTGGTTTGGAAGCCGAAGCCGGCGCCAGCTCTGTTCTGGTTTTAGAAAAATTTTCCTTTCCAAAACCGATTTCTGGACATCGCGAACAGAATGGAACTGGCACCGGCTTGGAGGCCGGAGCCGGCGCTGCCTGTGTTTTGAAACAATGGCGGCGATTTTTCGAAAATAATCCATAAACAATTTCTGGTGCTTTCTTCTTCTACAAATTTTCAGTGAGAACAATTCTCAGCAGTATTTTCTATTTTGAAGCTCTAAACAACAACCAATTTGTTAGTTTAAACAAAATCAAAACAGAAAATTAAGATGAAACGGAGAGCAACATTTATGTTGCAAGAAAATGTTTTTCCTGCAAAAAATTTCAGCACCAAAGACAGCATCTTTTCAAAATACGCTGTGACTTTTACACAATCATATTGTGTGCTACGGACCCAACCCATAAAGATCGAAACAATTTCGACTCGAGTGAAAACGATTTTTACAGCAAACAATGACAAACACGAAAACAATTTTTCATGCCAAAACAATGTCTGTAGACCACATATAGCATAGCTCTGATACCACTATTAGGTATCTCAGGCTCGTATCGTATACGGCGCAACAGAAAATAAAACGAGATACCCTCCCAGGACCCGTCTATGTGTGGAAAACAAGACATAATGATAATAAAGGTAACAACTTTTACCTTTGGGTGATCGTCCGAAGAACAAAAATTTTCTTCTTCAAGTCGAGGTGCGATCCAGCAATCCTCTTATGCAAACTTTACGAGAGTTAGACGTCTAACCACTATAATCACAGTGTGTGATTATTTCTAACAGTGATCCACACTGAGGATACACTCAAGCACCAAAATTTACTGTACTAGCAGAAACAATAATGGCGGCTAGGGTTCTCTTGTTTTCAGCAAAACGAGAGGGAGAGAGAAGAAGGGAAAATCGTGTACCCTAGGGTTAGAGTTGTTTTCGAGTGTTAGTCACACAGCTAGGGTTTCGTGTGTATCCCTTATATCACACGAAAAATCCTGCTATAATTGAAATTCTAATCCTATTAGAATTCTCTAATTGTAATTGGAAACATCAAGTTCTCACAATAACTTCTCTTTCTCTCAATCAACCCCGCTATGTTATCAAATAACATCTTGAGTATATAATCCTCTATTGTGTATGACCTATTAGGTTTTCTAGTCAATTGGCAGACAACATGAATTAATTCAAACATCTTTGAGATTAATAATCTATAATTAATTAGAATTAATCATATTAATTCTAATCAGTATTGGTTTATTAATTCATCAATTAATAAACTCATATTCCCAGATCATGAGTGGTATCTAGCAACACATCATGACCACCCAAGAGTCTAGGAAGTCAAGTTGCTTGACATGAACCCTTCAATAACAAACTTTAGTGCAATTAACTCCTTTTACCATACAATATCTCATTCGGTTTGGAGTACGAAATTAGTGCTAACTCCTTCCAAAATTAATTCTGGCACGAATACAATAATACTTGTACCAGGAACCTACTATTCTATATGTGTTTCAATTGGAACTGTTTCCAATACACAATCACCTTGGCCAAGGACTTTCTGTGTAGTAATTCCTACAAGTGGCCATAAAATATTCGCCCCTACTATTAGGAGTAGTGAATCCTTTATTGACCCTCTCAACTACTTTCGTTTACCTCACTATGTACCCAATATCCATCCCATAGGCAGCCTTCAATCGAGCTCCGGAGATTGGAATCAAAGTACAAAGCTCAGCAAATAAAGTACCTTGGAGATCTCAAGTCTAAGAATGCTTGCAACTTTGCTATATTGAGATTATATCACTGGCACTAAATAGTTATCCATGTGATTATCTCAAAGCTAGGTCATCCAATGAACTTGTTCCATTAACAAGCATCCATGTGTTAACTTTAAGTATCTTAATACTCACGATTATGAGAACCACCGCCTGATCAAATCAGGAAGTCTAACACATGCTAGTCTTAACATAATTAATGATGTTCTGTCTCATTAATACTATAACTAGGGACTATTTAAGTACTAACACCATCCAGTGTAGTAGGAATCTCATATCATGATCTCTATCATGATTTCCTTAACACAGTGTTGTAATAGGGACTTTATCGAACAGTTATATTACTTAAAGTAAATAAAAGAAACTGTAAGATAAATAATGTCTTTTATTAAAATAAAATATATCATATACAATGTACAAGTGATTACATCTTGGGCACAACACTAACAAATGACTCTGACCCTTCAGCAGCAGATGATAGTTAGATTAGTTTTATTTTCATGTGGATGTTAAGTTTGCATCGCTTTGATTATGGATTTAGTATTATTATGAATTTATATTTACTATTTTTAGATATTTTGATGATGTATGATTATTTGTGTATTTAGGCTCTAAACAAATTATGAAATTTATTGTTTGCTAAAACAGTTGTGGTGGATGTGTTTTGCAGTTGTGCATTGCGTGGTGGGAATATGATTTGAGACGTTGTAGGCACTGTGTTGTGCATGTGTGTAGGGAGTATGATACTCAAGAATGTTGTAGGTTGTGTATAGTGAATATGCATGTATGGATAATGGATTATAAATATTATAGGTTGTTTGTTGTATATGTGTCTGGGGAATGTGACTTGAAACTTTGTAGGCAGGGAGTGTAATGGGGATTATGCATGTGTGTAGGGTATACTGGTTGTTATGGAATTATGAATAGGGAAATGTAACAGGTTTTAAAGCTGAAATTGTAGACTGCCACAGATTTTGATTTCGTGGTAATTGTCACGGAAGATAGTACCAAAACTCGTGACAATCTACCATAGATTTACCACGAATGGGATCTGCTTTAGTATCATCTGTGGCAAATCGATGTCAATCTGTTACGAATTTGCCACAGACAGCCTATATTCCTGATAGGGATTAAATTAATCATACATTTCCTAATTATTTGAGTTTTTTTTGCAATATATTTTGTTCAATAACTAGTCATATTCCTTTATATTTGAGATTTTACCATTGAAAAGGTATTGTGTTCTTTATTTTAGATTTTTGGGGTAAAACAAGCAAAAACGTCGCAAACCAAAGGAAAGGCGGCACCGGCTAGGGCCCTAGAACCGGTGCCGGCTGTGCATTGTTGAAACGGAGCTTCAAAGCGATGAAAAAATTGTTAAAACGGAGTGGAACAGAACTAAGGCGGCACCGGCTGTGAAGCTGGAACTGGCGCCGGCTGCATTCTGGAACATATTGCACAAAATTCGGAAAAAAATCAGCGAACGAGTAGAGAAGCAGAACACAACCGGCGCCGGCTCCAAGAACCAAGGCGGCACCGGTTGTGCCCTGAAGCTAAGGCAGTGCTTGATTTTTTCTACGCGATTTTTGGTAATCTGAAGAGTTTTAGTATCTTCCAACTTCTACTCGGCCAAGAACTTTGTACCTATGAGTTTAGGCACTTCCTAAGCCTATAAATAGATGAAAAACACAAGGGAAAATGAGAGAATTCATTGATCATCATAGAAAATCACTCAATCAAAGGAGAAATTCTTCAATTCAATGAGGGTTGTGCAAGAAGGTATTCAAAGGAAGAAGAAGGAGGTTTGTCTATGAGTGCTTTCTTTTACTTTATTTTCTTTTTCTTGAACAATGATATGTTAATTATTTTATTGTAATTCGACTTTGTTTTAGATATTCATGATATTTAGAGTTATTTGATCTTTTGAATAATCGATTATTCTTCTTGGTATTTAATTACTTGTGCTTATTAAGAGATCAATTGGTTAGTTCTCTCCATTAATTCGCTGAGACCAAATGGGTTGATGGTGGTTGCGATTGATTAATTTCATATTTATTGTCAATTAACTCGCCGAGACCAAGGGGGTTAGTTGATGAGGACGGGGTAATTAAAGGTTAATTGATGTTTGCCGAGACTAAGGATTCGTTGGTTAATTTCATGTTATAAATTCGCCGAGACCAAGGGGATTTAATCAAGGATTGTGTTTAATGCATCTTTTAGGTGAATTAGTTGAGACGAGACCAAGTGATTCTAATTTATCTAGAAGATAGTGATTTCATGGATTGAAAAAGAAGTGAGTCTATCTTAATCCTTCATGGTGCCAAGAGAATGATTAGTTATGATAATGATTAAGTCCTTTGAGATCATGTTTGTCTAAACAATGGTTTGAATTACATACTTCTCCATCCTTGACATGTATATATTTTTATTTTGATTTTCTTTTATTTTGTTTTTCACTTTGTTGAGTTAATTAAATAATGAAAGAAAGGTAATTAATGTCTACTTGTTTTTGGAGGATCGATACTCGTTTGAACCCTATGCTTGGTTAATGATGAATACGCTTGCTCATATATGTGATTTGGGTTGAACGTTTTAATTTAAACTTGATTGGGAATGTGCTTAGTTTTTGTATGATTTTTATACCTAAGTCCGAACACATCAATTCCATATTGTTTCCGTGATAAATCTATGACAGATTCTCACGGATTTACCACAAATTGTACCTGCTTGAGAAATGTTTGTGGCAAATCCATGGCAATCTGCCACGGATTTGCCATGGATGGTACCTGCTTGAGAAACGTCCGTGGAAAATCTGTGGCTGATTGCCAAGGATTTGCCATGGACTGTACCTACTTGAGAAATGTCTATGGCAAATCCGTGACAGATGTATCTGCTTGAGAAACATTCGTGACAAATCTATGGCAATTTGTCACAGATTTGTCACAGATAGCATATATTCCATATCGTTTCCGTGGTAGATTGCCAAGGATTTGCCACGGACTGTACCTGCTTGAGAAATGTCCGTGGAAAATCCTGGTAATCTGCTACGGATTAGCCATGCATGATACCTGCTTGAGAAACATCTGTGGCAAATCCGTTGCAGATTGCCACGAATTTGCCACGAACTGTACTTGCTTGAGAAATGTCCATGGCAAATCTGTGACAATCTGCCATGGATTTGCCACGGATGATACCTGCTTAAGAAATATACGTGGCAAATCCGTGACAATCTACCACGGATTTGCAACAGATGGTACCTGCTTGAGAAACATTTGTGGCAAATCCGTGACAATATTTGCTACGAACTGTACCTGCTTGAGAAATGTCCATGGCAAATCCATGACAATCTGCCACGGATTTGCCACAAATGGTACCTGCTTGATAAACATCTATGGCAATCTACCACAGATTTGCCACGGACTGTACTTTCTTGAGAAATGTTCGTGGTAAATCCACGACCGATTGCCACGATTCCGTCGTAATATTTCTCCCCAAATATGATACCAACCATGTGTGTTCTATGGCAAATCTATGTCAAATTGCCACGAAAAATATTTCCATGGCAAAAAATGCTTAGCGACGAAGGTATTTGCCACGGACCTTTTCCGTGGCAGATCCGTGGTAAATTCGAGTTTAGCCACGGATTTGCCATGGATTGTTGCCATGGCAAATTGACAGATTTCTTGTAGTGGATACTGGAATGTGAGAAGAAGTTGATGAAAGAAATTCCTGATATGCAGTTGGAGGACCGAACAAAGAGACTGAGACAAGTATGCTTCAAGGCCAACTTTATGAAGAGAAAACTATGGGGATGATGAAATCTCAATATTAGCCACTTATATATTTCAATATTAGTTTTTACCCAACATTAGCTCAAGGTCAGTGGGTTGGGCTTTAGAACATCTCCTTGTCTACATAATACACAAATCAGATATCAGTCTCAATAATGAAATGATTCCAATAAATAGAAAACCTTCACATCATCTTTAAAAAAATAAAGTACAAGTGTAAAATATAGACATATACCGACAGAAATTTTCTAAACTATGAAAAAATTAAGTAGAGGACAAATAAAATTCTTCTCCTTTCTCTTTGTTCCAATTCCTTCAATCATAAAATATTGTAAGAGGGCAGAACCAAGTTTTATGCTCATAGCATTCAGAACACAACCAAGCTGTACTCTATTGTAGGATACTTTGCCTTTTCACCGTCCACTTAAGCAATAGGTTTGTTACCATGGAACTTCAATTTTTGGAGTATGCAAGTGAACTCAACAACTAGATAATTGAATATATGATCAGAATCAAGAACCAGCCTGAATTAATTAGAAAAAGCCAAAGATAAAAGGATATACTTTCTTTCACAAGACCTCAGAGTTTCTCCTCTCCATTACACTCAAATGAAACTAATGTGCATATTCTACAACAAAACCCAATTATATTCAAAGTCACAACAATAGAAAAATGTCACAAGAGTTCAACATTTTGCACACTAATGTAGCTCCAGACCTGGACCTCCACATATGATTGATGATGACAGATTATTGAAGTATATTTAATTACACAATCATCTGGTTTACCTATCAATCTCTTCTTTTATTGTAGGGTTAATATCATCATCCACATCACCATAATCAAACTCACCATCAGGAGCTAAGCTTTCTTCAATATTTAATTGCACCAACACATGCAAGCATGTGCATATGTCAAAAGTGGTTTGTGCAGTTACCATAGTAGGAAAGGAAAGGGACTAGACAAGTGAAGAGAGGAAAAGTTGAGAAGACAGCAACTTCTTGTAACTTTTAATGATAAAATTGTAAAACGTAAGATGAGAAACAAAGGAAAAAGACAAGGCAGTGTAATTAAAATATTTTATGTAAAATGAACAAAGACAAGGCAGTGCTCACCACTTCAACACCGTGGTGTTTAGCATGCGTCAGGTAAACAAAAAGAGTTCCCAATAGATATAGAGAAGCATATATGAAGGTCATATTTAGAGAGTGCGACTGCAGCACTAAAAGTTTAGTACCTTCACTCCAGCTTGAGCTGCGGCCAAACTGATAGAATTAGGTGGAGTCCGCACATTAAACCCAACAACACATGCATTACTGGAAGCTGGAGGGATGAGAATAAGCTATTAGATTTGCATCACATCAGAATAGAAATGCTACGGAGAATAAATCTTCAAGTATTAACTACTAAATTTATTACTTATAGTTTTTGTCTTAGCAAAGAAAGTGAGAGATGAAAAACACAAAAAATAGGTTTTATCTTTTCTAAAATTACTTGCATACCTGATGAGTATTCAAACTCTTCAATGCATCTGCAACGGCTTCAACAGGGCCTTGCACATAAGCTTTTACAATAATTGGCAATTCGGGCCTTTTTGCTTTAATTTCTGGTTCTGTCTTTCTGTGTTTTCTTCTTCGTCTTCCTTGTACATATTCTTCTTCATCTTCAATTTCTTCACTGTGTTCATCTTCAGCTTCCTTTTTTTCCAAATTCAAAATTTCTTATCTCTCCTCTCCCATCTTTTTGAGTCGATCCTTTTCATGTTTCTTTTTCCTTCCTTCACTAAGTATCCTCTGTCTTCCTCTGAGTTTACAACAATAATATCATCTGTATCCTCCGTCAGCTTTATGTCACCACTAGACTTGCTTAAATGAAGACTTGCTGCCACCGACGTCACCATCTCTGGCAATACCTTACACTCCACCTATTAATTGACGTAGCATGTCTGTAGCTATAGATCTAACTCACAGCAGCATTTCCTTTTTCGGAATTGGTTTGAGCGAATCAGTGCCTCCTGTTTTGATCGTTTGTTCGATAGTACTGTTCTTTAATAAAAAATCAGAATTTCGATCATGGCTCTCTCATAAAGCGATTAATTTGATGTTTGCAAATGGCAACGGTCATAAATGAGCTTCACGAGCCTTCATTAAAGATAAAAGCAATTTTCATCAGTCCACGAAGAGGAATATGACGGTGGTTGGAGAGAAAGAGAAGAGGGAGGGAGATTTTACAAAAGCAATCGGTGGGAAACAACTTAATAATGTCCATAATTCTGTCCCCACATTTTTTGTTTTTCTTAATAATGTCCATAAGAAGATGATATTGGTGGATATTTGGTGGCAAAGTAATTCTTTCATTTGAGGAATTTAGCTTTATGGTTACAATTACTTGTAGGACATTGAAAATTCGAATGGCACATTGACACATTAGCATAATAGTATGATTTTGTACAGTTTCCAATAATAAATTTTTGTCCAATAGTTAAAATCTTTGTTATTTTTTATGACCATTTTTTGACGAATGTTTTAAACTAACCTTAATTAATTAAATTAAGAACTAGCGTTCTTTTGTGGTATATAATTAATAAATTAATTAACATAGGTACCGAATTAATTTTAATATTTATTTGAATAATTTTGCTGGATAAATTTTATAACCTGCACAGATAATGGAAATTTGATTAAATCTTCTTTATTAGCTATGTAATGAAATGATTGAATTTTAATTATAAAAAGTAATTTAATATTATTGAAATTTTTAAAATTAAATAGGAATTTTTTGTTTGAATTAGGTGTCATCCAAATACACCATTAACTGGCATTTTCAAATATCTTAATTTTATATTCTAGACTGGAAGAATGAATAGTGTAGGTTAGTTCTAATATTGAACACTTGAGTAAAAAAATATATAATATAAATATTTAGATTTAATCTCATTATACTTTTTGACAGCAAATTGTAAAATTGCATGTGATCGAGATGATTCTGCATTGGATGTGATCGAGATAATAAAACTTTCAAATTTATTTACATTAAGTTTATTTTTCAGAAAAAACCAAAAACGATTTTTTTATAAAAAAAAAATTGTCAAACATGAATTTATATAACAAATAATTTCACTACAAGAAAAATATGCTATAGTGACGCGAAGTTCCGTCACTAAAAGGTGGATTTCCTGACGCTTTTGGCCCGCTGACGCTTCGCCATGGCGTGGTCTAAAGTCGCGTCAAAATAGGTGCTCTGACGCGCAAAATTGTCACGTAGAACGTCACTAAAGAACGTCTAATATGACGCGTCACAGCATCAGAATAGGTCTTTTATGGTGACGCTTTTTTGCGTCACTAAAAGCGTCATTAACTCTATGTTAATATGACACAATTGGTGGTCTCAATAGGCAAAGCGTCATTGTGACACTAGTTGTCATCAGGCAAATACCACTAATATGACACAGCAATGTGTCGGCTAAACTGTCATGAAAGTACATCTAATATGACATAGAAAGCGTCACTATATGGTCTCTTGCGCGACACTGAAAAGTGTCATGTAATGTGCCAGCTCTGATATGACGAACAAAAGCATCACCATAGGTTATGTAATGCCAATAAGCATCATTGCTTGTTAGGCCTCTGGTTTTTTTTTTTTTTACCTGCCTTTATATATATATATATATATATATATATATATATATACACCTATTTTCCCCGTAAATAAAATATAATTTTTAAATTCATTATGAAAGATCAAAACAATCAAAAGCCACACCGAAGAGAAAATAAATCTAAATAAAAATTTTATAATATCTAAATTTAACATTCATATTCATCGAACAAAAAACAGTACAAAAGTGAGTACTAAATATATTTAAATACATTAGTTCTTGAAACCAAGCTAATCTAAAACTAAAAATTAGTTCTTCCAAACCAGGCATCATTTATCCTGTCCCAATCCCAACCTGCTTTGACACTGAGATGCATACTCAATCTTCTTCGCAAATCCTCACCTACATTATTATTATATGGAATGAATTTAGTAACAACAACATTATAAGGCATGATGAAAAACAACAAATATTAAACTAATTAATAAGCTAAGTGTTTAGATAGTTACCATATAGCGTGGCCAAGCAATAGATAATCCAATAGAGTCTCCAATTGTTTGAATAAGATCTAATGGACTTATCAATTGCTCATCATGATGGAAAGGAGCTAAAACCACAACGTCACACCATCCCTCACCTAGCCTTAGTCCCCTAACTTGTTGGGATGGATCCAAATTTTGAATGCAGCTTGTTGCAACTACTTTAGTTAAATCCCACATGTTTAAAATTGAAACATATCTACCAACTTGCAATGAATATTTTATTCAGTGTATATTTAATGGAATTAGTCAAACAAGCTAAACAACTCATGGTCATGAAAAAGGAATTGATTCCCAAAAAAAAAAAAAACTAATTAAACAGTAAATGGAATAAGACAATAGTTAGCAATCTCCCAACAAAAAAACCAAACAAATAATGAATCGATATATGCATAATAGATTTTCTCATTCCTTTAATACAAATTTTTAAGTATTGGAAAAAGAAAATCATGATTTATACAATGGGAATATTGTATGATGACAATTCTTCTGAATGTTGTATCAACCATTGTGGTAAAGCTAAATAGCATACCGACAGAACTTTTATTATGTAATCATTACTAGAAATTCAAAATTCAAAGTAAGCATCAATATTTATCAACAAAGTTACCTTTTACTATGATCTATCCCAACAAAATAGCTGCAATTTATGCATCCTTTCAACTTCATAAGAAACATATATTCATACCAACACTATTAGTAATTATGGTCAATAATGGATGCTTAGTCAAGAATGCATAAGTGCAAAATTTACTCTCTCTAAAACCTTCAAAGTCCAGACTCATCAGTTTTGCTACTTGAGTATCCTTCAGTTTCTCTTCAAAGCCTTTTATTCTAGAAATCTAAGGCAGGTGAAATTAGACTTCAAAAATAACTGCTCCAACTTCCTAGAAACTTGAATTAACAGCTTATTAAACTTTGCAAGTAATATCAAGAATCCTCTAGTCACTGTTTTCCTTTGAAGGAGAGATAAGCAGAGTGACATTTTTAAGTAACAGAAGAATCCAAAATAAGTTTAGGAAACTTCAATCAGCACTTCAAGAAATGCTAGTAGAAATAAAATGAAATATGGAACCACACCATATACGAAGAATAATTTCCCTTGTCTAGTAAATAGAACTCATCAAAAGGAATGGTCATTAGTCAGCATTATTCCTCTATTCAACACAAGCTAAAAACAATCAGAGATGTATAACTTCTTTCTGTAGAACTATCCTGATCTTTTTATTCGTCCACTTATGATTTAATTTAAATCTAATAAAACTCATCACAGACATATCCCGACATTTGACCCAAATGGTACTGAAAATGCACTAAAAATGCTATTGAAAAGGCTACTAAAAATGCACTGATATGCTACTCAAAATGCATTGAAATTCTACTGTTTGTGTTCATGGTTTTATTCTCCTGCCATGCATTTTCATGTCTTAAATACAAAATAAAAATAAAAATAATAATAATAATAATAATAATAATAATAATAATAATAATAATAATAATAATAATAATAATAATAATAATAATAATAATAATAATAATAATGAATGCTTTTTAGTAAACAAATTGAGTGAACTATGCATGCAATCGACACCAGCCAACACCAACACCAGTCAACACCAGCCAAAACCAACATCAGCCAACACCAACCAATACCAACACCAGCCATCTCAATCAACTTGAACTCCAAATTCAAACACAAAAAAGAGGGATGATGAACTATTTATATGCATGCTTTGCTATATTAACGAACAAGTAAGGCAGGAATTATGTTAAAATATGGTCTATACCCTTAATGTGGTGGTGGTACTGTTAGAACACATTGATGGGATTCTTGAATCAGGTGGGGATGAACTATTTCTCCGGGGCATTAACAATGCACATATCTCTGCAAGTTCTTTTGCTTGTTCACTTAACTGGTGTTTTATATTTATAATTTCATCTCTTTGCTCTTCAATTATACAAAAGGATATTCTGTGACTTGGTATTTCACCCTATACATCCAAATGGTGAACACCACTACCAAACATGTGGATTCTGCCATATCTATTTGGGCCAACAACTTGAGAGAATATATCATTTGGACCAAGTCTATCTTCTAAGCCAGGAGTGAGCTATGTAGTTCTTTCATCCATTTCATTCTGTTGAAAGAAGAACATTAAACAAAATCATGAGAAAACTTACAACACTTGCTCCAAAACACACCAGACAACTCAGAAATAAAATTTCCAACCACTAGGAAAAAAATCCAGAAATAAGGCTCCCAAAGAGACAAAACCAGTAAGTCATGTAATATCACCAATTGTCAAGGCATCAATACAAACGAAAAAATTAATAAACCACGAACAAAACCAGAAACAAACATTAAACAAATTCATTTCCAGCATACAACACTAAATTATTATATTTCCTTCTCATCATGGTGAAACTGTAATTTTTATAGTCTAATCATTGCTTAGTGCTTTGACATGCACATATTACAGCCTCAGTTCTTTTGATGATTCAAGGCTGTTCAAAGCAATTGGATCCTAAGAATGCCCATACTAGTATTTAGCATTTTCTTATCCTTAACTAGAACTACAATCTTGTTCTTAAAATAGCATTCTAGTTATAGAACTTTAGAAAAATAAGAATAGCATCAATAAGGAAATCATGAGGAAGCTTACAACACTTGCTCCAAAACACACCAAACAACACAAAAACAAAATTTCCAACCACCAAAAAAAAAAAAAAAAAAAAAGCCAGAAATAAGTCTCCCAAAGAGACAAAACCAGCAAGTCATGTAATATCACCAATTTTCATTTTACATGCACATATTACAACCTTAGTTCTTACGGATCTGAACAGCATCAATGAAGAAATCATGAGGAAACTTACAGATCTGAATCATTTTTTACAACAACCACTCAAAGGAATAAGAGAAAATCATGAGGAAACTCACAACACTTACTCCAAAACACACTAGACAACACAGAAACAAAATTTCCAACCAGCACAAAAAAAAAAAAAAAAACCAGAAACAAGACTCCCTAATTTCTCTCCTCTTAGCAGAAAAAAAAACAGAAATAAACCAAAAACTAGCATTACAATCTTGTAACATTAGCACTACAACCAGAAACCAGCATTACAACCAGAAACTAGCTTACCACTGCATTAGCAATATGAGAGTCGGAAGAACTTCCATTAGCATCCATGTAACATTTCTTGAACATTTGAACACGAGTTGGGGAATGGCCTTGCTCCTCTGTCTGAATCATTCAATATAGTTTATTAATTAATAACAGGAATTGAAATAAACACTTGAAATTGGAGCAAAATTTAAATTTACCATATCTGCACAAATTTGACAATGTGGCTTCTTCCCTATCCTATGATTCATGTTCTTCACGTTCCTATTCCTTTTGTTCTTTTTCGGCAATGTTTTTTTTTTTTTTTTAACACCAACAGATTTACTTGACATTAGCCCGTGTAAAAATACAAAATTTTCAGAAA
The DNA here is from genome assembly GCA_026120185.1 of Voacanga thouarsii. NCBI lineage: Eukaryota > Viridiplantae > Streptophyta > Magnoliopsida > Gentianales > Apocynaceae > Voacanga > Voacanga thouarsii. Next base: position 79,231 of record JANUWF010002516.1, read on the forward strand.
TAAAGCCTAAATTTTCTAATAAACAAAAATAGGCTTGCCCATGCTTTGAATTGCATTCAAAGCCAATGTGATAAAAAGTGTAAAATAAAAACCCAATAAAAAAATGAAAGTAGGAAAAGAGTCAAAAAAATGCTGTTTTTTCTATAGTCGAAGGAAGTGGTCATACTTTCCCTTATGATGAAGCCCACCATTGTATGAGATTAGTCCATTGAGTTTGTATCACACGTTCATCAGTACATGGAGTTTGGTTTTGGATGTCTTTTTTTGGATCATACCAGCCATGCTTCAGTAACGATTTCCAATTCCTTCACTTTATTCCAATTGACCGTAGAATAGTGGGCTTAAAACCAGGTTGTTCATTAAATTTCTCTTGATATAGATATAAAAATGCAAAACTGAAATAGATATTACAACATAACACGAGATGCTATAAAAAGGTAGCATAGAACAATGTAAATACCTTCACAACATTAAACATCTCATCCTTGTTTTCTTTTGGAATCTAACACCATGTCTTGATATCAATTGGAGCATACCTTCCATTCCTTGCTATTGTTCCCAGATATTCAACTAATTTACAACGGTTCATTCCAACCGGTTGTCCAAACTTGTTGAATTCAAAATACAATGGCTTAGCAGTTTGAGGGCGGCCCTAAAGTGATTTCATATAAGTTGAACCCTTCTTGCAAACGGGCATACTACTTCCATTACTTGCTTCTCCTATAAAAAATCATACATTCAATATATTACGTAGTAACAAAATTTACAAACCATATGAGAAAACACTACAATATGCTATACCTTGATCTTCACTTTGGTGAATGTTCCATGGATTATTGGTAGTTAAATGTTCAACTTGATGATCTTCATTACAGGGGATGTTACATTGTCCATTTGCAATGTTCAGTTCAACCTCTTGTATGACAGGCTCATTGGTTTGGCTATCAGCTTCATGGTTTGGTGGATTGGTGCTTCTTCTTCTTCCCCTATTTCTTGCCATCGACTAAACAATATAGAAACAAAAAATCTTCATTAGGAACAGTCAAAGTAGCATAATCTACACTATACAAGTGATATAAAGTTCTCAAATTTTAAATTTCTTACAAATACAGATTTCAACTTAGAAGCATTAGCAAATGGCCCATACAACATTGCCCTATTTGAATCGCATTAGTAAAAGGCCTAAACAAAGTTGTAAGGATTGTTCAGCCATTCGTATAGAATATGTAATTGCCAACCATTTCATTGTATTTTCCAAAATACAAATAAATATCCAAAATGTTAAAGTGTTGAGCTTCCATATTACAAATATTTGGAACAAAAACAGAGAAAAAACTAAGCTAACTATGCAAATAAGGATCTTATTAGGTAGACGTCAGATCAACTTCAACCCCATCATCCCCTTCGCGGACCCAGCTAACATCCTCACCACCAAAATCCACTTGAATATTGCAAGTTTCACTTTGCAAATGCATCTCAACATCGACTAGGGACCCCATGTTATACATAGGTCTAGGGGTTGTACCTATAACGATTTGCCAATTATTTTCAGTCAAGTCATCAACATAAAACACTTGCGTTGCTTGAGAAGCTAGAATGAAAGGCTCAGATGGGGCCTCACATTAATGAAATTAGCCAGTGTAAAGCTCTCAGCATCTTGTTTCAACATTTTTCCCATTGATACCTAATCATATTTAAACAACACAACTCTACGACCATCTATATAATCTAGCTTAATCATATTTGTTAAAATCCCATAATAAGACACATCACCAGATATCGGATTTTGGTCCCTAATGCTTGGAAAACTAGTTGTTGTTGCATTAATAGAAATGCCACTATTTTGAGTTTTCCTTTTACGTTCAACTTCTCTCATATGAAACCAAAAACCATTCAATATGAACCTATCATATTGAAGTCCAATCTGATTTGGTCCTTTGGCTAGATGCTTCAAATCCTTCAAAACTATATCACCATCATTCAATTGTAATGCCTTCACCTAGGAAATTGACAAGAGTTGGGAAAGCTTAAGCATCGATGAAGTATAAATGAAGCATGCCAATTCAGATGAACTTACATAATTGCAAAAGCAGTTTGCAAAGACTTCACTATGGATACACTCAATTTCATGCAAACTCACACGAGGATAACTTTGCCCCACTAATCGATGATGTTGGCTACAAACACGTACTGTGCATTAATTTGGATTGGCTTCATGGGTACTAATGTAATGAAGAATATAAGTCATTTATCTTCTACTTACTCTATGTAAGGTTTTACAGAGTCAGAATTAAACAACACATATTGGTGGGCTTTCTTCAATGTTTCCTTATCAAATTTTGTAGGTACTCCTTTTCCAAGTGGACGTCCAGTGGTTGAAAAAATCTCTAACCCAGTATAGGAATTAGTTTCATGGTCCTCATTCCTACTTGCTCGGTTGAACTTTGTCTCGACATAATCAGTGAGATATATTGAGCAAAATATCAAAAATTTCTCAGCCAGGTACCCTTCAGCAATAGAACCTTCTGGACGGCTCCTATTATGAACATAGGACTTTAATGTGCTCAAATACCTATTAAACTTGAATTTTCACAAATTAATTTAAATACCATTGATGTATGTTTTTAAAATTGCGATCCAAAATAGTCTAAATATCATAAGAAATGACAAAAACATATACCTTTCTATAGGATACATCCAACGATAATGAACCGACCCAACTATCCTAACTTCAGTAGCTAATTGGACAGTTAGATGCATCATGATACTAAACGATGATGGATGGAAGACCCACTCTAACTTACAAAGAATAACTGCAATATCTTTCTTTAATTGAAACACATCATTTAGATGAATCTCATTAGAGCACAACTTTCTAAAGTATCTACTAAACTTTATCAAAAGATAGCAAACAGACTTAGGTAAAAATATTCTTAGAGCTATTGGCAACAATTATTGCATCAAGATATGATGGTCATGGCTTTTTAATCTAGAAAGCTTAGGTGGATTAAGTTGAACACACCTAGATAAGTTCGCAACATATCCGTCGGGCATTTTAACCCCTTTTAAAGTCTTGCAAAATGTCACTTTCTTCTTCTTACTTAGAACAAATGAAGCCAGTGGTAAATAAACTTTACCATTATCCCTCTCAATAGGATGAAGATCCGATTGAATACCTATATCCTTTAAGTCAAGACGTGACTTAAGGTCCCTTTTATTATCCATCTCCAACAACATAGCACATAAAGATTCAGAAACGTTCTTCTCAATATGCATTACATCAAGATTATAAGTCTTTCCAATACGGTAGATCGAAGAAGATACTTTATTTTTTCCAATTATAGGGCAATTATTCGTTATCATTGACTATTCATCCAAATTTGTTCTGTTTTCCCTCCAACTCATTCAATATCATATCCCCATTCAATTTAGTCAGTGACCTTCCATGTTCTTACTGGCCATTAAATGATTGTACATCCTTTTGAAAACGATGACTAGAAGACAAAAACCCACAATGCCCCATATAGCAATGTTTACCACCATTCTTCAACCACTATGATTTTGTTTCCTTATGACATAAGCTAGCTGCCCTTTAGTGCTCCACCTAGACAAATTTGCATAACCTGAAAAATCACTAATTATCCACAACAATACCACACATAGTTGAAAATTCTGGTTAAAAGATGCATCAAATGTTGGCATGCCAATGTCCTAGAACTCTTTCAATTCCACAATTAGAGGTGGTAAATAAACATCAACATTGTTACCAGGCGCAGATGGACCAGGTATCAACAATGACAATATGAAATATGGTTGCTTAATACAAATCTAAGAGGGTAAGTTGTAAGGCATGAGTATCATAGGCCACGTACTATGAGCAACATTCATATTTTTAAATAGATGAAAACCATCGGATGCTAACCCCAACCTTACATTACGGGTATCTTTTGCAAAAGACTGTCAACGCTATCCAAGCAGGTGAATCAGCAGGATGCCTCATACAACCATCATCTGTGCACCTTCTGCATACCATCTCATAGAAGCTGAAGTCTTGGCTGACATGAATAGACATTGCAATCGAGGCTTCAAGGGAAAGTGCCACAAAACTTTATTTGAAATCTTCCTCTTCTCACCCGTTGGATTATTTTCAGAACTGACCCACCAAGACTCTTTACACGTTTCACACTCCTTCCACACTTCTTTGTCCCCCCAATACAATGTACAATCATTAGGACAAGCATCTATTTTTTCATAGCCTAAGCCCAATTGTTTCATTAATTTTTCAGCTTCATAAAAAGATTTAGGAAATTCTACACCCTTAGGAAAGGCTTCTCTCAACAAATCAAGTAGCATAGCAAAATGTTTGTTTGACCACTTTCCTGTGCACTTCAGATGAAGCAATCGAATGATGAAAGTAAGTTTGGAGAATTTCTTACAACTTGGATATAATTCCTGTTGAGAGTCGTTAATAAGTTTGTAAAGTTTTTCAACATTTAGGGATGGCATATTACTTTCTTCATCTATATTTCCACTAGGTGGGATTCCAAAAGCATCATGCAATATTGCTCCCATGTCGTCAGGTATATTAACTACATTCTCCGCAGTGTGAGTTGAATGCAATGTAGATAAACTAGAACTAAAGAGTTCTCCATGCACTATCCAATATGTATACCCCTTAATAAACCACGTAACAATCAAATGCTCCCTTGCCTCATCTTTTTTTTCTCATTACTCCATTTCCACATCTCAAACATGGACACAATAGCATTCCATTTAAACTTGCATTGTTCATTACAAAGTTTAAAAACCTTTCAACTCTGTTTTCATATTCAGTGGTATTCCTTGGAAGTTTCATCCAACCCTTATCCATACCTATGAAACTAAATATCCAAATCAAATAGCAGAAGATTAATTTGAGCAATCCTAATTAGTCTACCGAAAAGAAATTTAAAAAAATAATAAAATAATACAACATTTCTAAAATGGTAGAATTCCTAAGCGCATCTAACACGTAATTCAAAATACCATAGTATGCAATTCTTGAAAGTAAGTGAATTTTGGTTTGATTCTAATGATCTAATGCTAGTAGGGGCTCAGCTTACATTGACTGATGCCAACTTACACAATTTGTCCCCATCTTAACTATGAAGGTGCATGTGTTATCTAGTTTGGTTTAAAATAAATATGCCTTGTATAGTCAATTCAAAATTTTTATTTTGTGAATATTTTATAGCTTCAACTATGGGTTGGACATTTACACCCTTTGGCTCCTTGGTGAAACTGGAAAAAGAGTGAATAAAAGAGGGTCCTCCATGTTATACACCCTAAATAGTCAAAATATATCCTCATTCCTATCTATTCTTTTTGGGATCAAGAATCAAATAACATTCTTGGTGATTCATCTATATAAATTAACAAAATTAACAAGAAAATTGCTGATCAAGTAGCTTGCTACTCGCATAAGGCACTAACTGAGAAAAAAAAAGCAAAATTATTAACAGCTTTCTTCAGCATAACATAATGAAGATAAAAAATGATATGCTTCTAATCTATGTAGAAACAAGCTTCATCCCCAATATTTCATTGGTCAATACAATATAAACAATCACACTTTCATCCCAATTTATGAAGAGTACATGATAAAGTTATCATTATCATTATACATTAAGTGTCTCAATAAACCATTAAATAATGATTCTATTCTTGCACCATAGATTGAACAATGAACATGATTTTTTTCCACAAATAACTAGTTCCTAATATCATTTACTATGAAGAAAAATTAACATGAAAATAATAAAGAAAGCAATGCAACACACATATATACACAAACCTGAATTTATCTTTCTATCTACCCTTTAGAAATCAATCAACAGCAACCCCTTAAATTTATTTGCATAAAGGAATTTAATCAAACTACATTAATTCGAACTCGTCAAAAGTTTTCACCCACAAAAATCGCAGCAAACAATCTCTAACTCAGCAAAACTTTACAAGAACAAAAAAACACTTGGCTTAGTGGATGAAAGCCAAAATTACATTGACATTTTACCAAACTAATAAGGTTATAGACAACTTTTATTACAAATCTAGACACACATTGAACTTAACAAAACGTTGGTCCACCTGGAAAAGGTATAATGCTCAAAATAAATTCATAAATACAAAAAAAAAAGTTCCAATTTCAATAAACAACCAACAGGATCATTTCATTAAGCACTAGTATTAGAACAAATATTCTAAATTATGCTAGGTTCTGCCTAAGAAAAAAAAGCACATTAAACCTGATCCAAAAATCCAAGAAAATCTCCCCAATCATTTACCTTCAACGAATTGTGCATTCATGGACAAAAAACAATCAATTCACAAAACACCCTGAAGATAAATCTATACAGATATATGAACTCATACCAAACATATTGCTATCTATTTAATTCATAGAAATCCACCATTATTTATTTTACGATAAACCAAAATTCAAATTATGCCCCAAAAAAAAAAAAAAAGACAGAGAGCTCTATTTAAGGGCTTCGACTAATTCCACAACATATTAGCAACAATTTTCAACTTACCAACTATCTTTGTCATTTTCTTCTAATCTTGTTGGTCAATCTATCAGCAAATGGGTTCAATCGGGTGGTTAATGCCTATCGATTTAATGGCAAATGGCATTAACCTCCTACTCACAACTGGTGTACAATCGGGTGGTCAATCTATCAACAAATGGCATTAACTGCCTACTCAAAATTGGGTGTTCAATCAGGTGGTCAATGCTAGTCGATTTAATGGCAGACAGCTAAAGCTCTTCGCACAGTAGCAGCGGCCTCCACCCGGGTTGAAGAAGTAACACAAATGCGACTTGGAGGTGAGGAAGAAATACGGTGATAGAGGAGGTTTAATCGGGTGTTCAGTTAGGACAGTATAATGGTGGTGGTTTAATGGCAGACGGTTGTCTCTTCACACAGTAGAAGCGGCCCAGTTAAAGAAGAAATAGAGACCGACTTGGAGGTGAGGGAGAAACACAGTGATTAAGAGGGGTTTTGATGAGAAAAAAAACAAAGAAAATCCGCGCTTTTTTTTAGGAAAAATACTAAAAGGCACGCCTTTTTCTTATTTACACAAACAAAGTGTCAGGAAAGACATGATATCTTTCATGACACAACAATTTGTCATAATAGAATATTAGTATAAACTAATTTATTAAAACTACGTCGTTTTGATTTTATTATAATGACATGAATAAACCTAATGTTATTATATGTATTATATTATGACATTTTTTTAAAAGCGTCATAAAAAAGGTGTAACGAAAGCCTATTTTTCTTGTATTGTAAAGAGATTTTTAAAAATTGATTGGTGTATAAATTTTTTAAATGATTTAATTTAACTTACCTATCAATTACTCATATCTCCAAGATGTACATCAACTTCAGCAGCTTGGTCCTGCAAAGTCTCCTATACTCTTGCTAGCTATGTAGATATATATGTATACACACATATATATGTTTGTAATTAAAAAATTATTTATATTATATAACATATTAATCTAATACTCACTAGCTAATAAGGATATAGTATACTATATATAAACAATATATATATATATATAATAGAATAACTAATAATTAAAATTAATTCGAGCTCTTTAATATAAATATTTGAAAACTTAATATGTAAAAAAAAAAATTTATTCAAAAAATCAATGATCTAACAATTACATGTGTTTATAAAATTAAAACAAGTTTAGTGATCAAATTTGAAGGTCATTCGTTTTATTTTATCACATTTGTGCAGTAATATCTATAAAATAGAAAGATATCTTAGTATTTACGAATATAAAGATATCAAATTAATGATCCAACCGTTAAATTTATTGTAATCATTACCAGTAGTATTGTGACTAAATTTGAAAATAATTAGATAAAATTTAAAATAATTTTGAGTGGTTTTATTATAATTAGACTAAAAATGGCAGTTATAATAAATAGTCGTATTTGACCTATTCTATTGCAACAATTACAATAAACCATCATATTTGGCCTACTATATTGTGACGATTATAATAAATCATCGTATTTCATCTAATCTATTCCGACGGTTATTAGAAATCGTCGTATTTGGTCTAATTTATTATGATGGTTAAAATAAATCATAGTATTTAGCTTACTCTATTGCAACGGTTACAATAAACCGTAATATTTGGTCTACTCTATTGCGACGGTTAAAATAAATCATCGTATTTATCCTACTCTATTGTGATGGTTACAATAAACCGTTGTATTTGGCCTACCTATTACGATGATTAAAACAAACCGTCGTATTTGACCTATTCTATTGCGATGGTTAAAATAAACCATCGTATTTAGTTTACCTATTATGACGGTTTGTGTAAACCCTCAGCATTAGACTGTCATATTAGGTCTATCTATTGTGATGGCTTCAGAACCGTTGTATAAAGTAATTTATTACGACGGCTTTTTTTACCGTCATTTTTGTCTTTGTCATATTTACCCCTTTTTTTGTAGTGTTTGTGTAAATGAAACACATAATTCACAAAGGAATCATTTTCTTAGTTTGATCTACTCTCATGATTATGTCCATTTTGGCCATGAACATCAACCTGGTTCTACAAGAGTTTCTAGAGAATTAAGCCCTACACAAATTCTCCTTTGAAGCGGCCCCACTTCTCTCTCATATAGGTGATTTACTCAAGTTTCAAGCAAATTAATTACTTACTTAAAAATCATTCAAGCAACACAATGCTATTCTTATCCCTTCAATGTCCCTGTTTTCTTGTCGGAATAGGTTGAGGTTATCCCCCATAATGACCACATTAAATCTTATGACTAGGTTGCCCCATTGAACCTAGATCTTGGGATCTCCAATTAACTAGGTTAAGTTTCCTTCATAAAACTTATTCTCTAACGAGCTTTAATCCCATTCCCTTCGTTATCTTTTAAACTAACTCTCTATTCAACCCTTTGGTTAATAAATCCGCAATGTTATCTTTTGATTTTACATAGTCAATAGAGATAACTCATGTTGAGAGTAGTTGTCTAATAGTATTAGGTCTTCGACGTATGTGTCTAGACTTACCATTATATATGTTACTTTGTGCTCTCCTAATAGCTAATTGACTATCACAATAAATACAAATTGGTGGCACACATTTTTCCCATTTTAGAATGTCCTCTAAAAAGTAACTTAACCATTTGGCTTCTTCACCATATTATCCAAAACTATAAATTCAGATTCTATTGTGGATCTAGCAATAACAGTTTATTTCGAGGATTTTCAAGACACAGCTACACCAGCTAGTGTATACACATATCCACTAGTGGAATTTGAAACTTTTGTATCGGATATCCAATTTGCATTAGTATATTCTTCAAGAACACTCGGATATCTTGTATAATGAAGTCCAAAATTCCGAGTATATCATAGGTATCTAAGTACCTTTGTTACTACTTTCCAATGGTCTGCACATGGATTACTTGTGTATCTGCTGAGTTTACTAACCATATATGCAATATCTGGTCTTATACAACTCATTAAATACATTAGACTTCCAATAACTCTAGAATATTTCATTTGAGTAATACTCTCTCCTCTATTCTTGGATAAATGAAGACTATTATCCAATAGTGTTCTAGCATAGCTAGTATCATTCTTGTTAAATTTTTCAATAATTTTATCCACATAATAAGATTGGATCATAATAAAACCCTCTGATGATCTTATGATTTTAATTCCTAAAATCACATTTACAAGTCCCATGTCTTTCATGTCAAATTTTGAATTTAACATGTTTTTGGCTGACTGAACAATTTGGTCATCACTACCAACAATAAGCATGTCATCTACATAAAGACATAAAATGATATAGCTATTTTCGGTCTCTTTTGTATAAATACACTTGTCACATTCATTGATTTTAAATCCATTGGTAGCCAATGCATTATCAAATTTCTCATGCCATTTCTTTAGTGCTTGTTTCAAGACGTATGATGATTTTACCAACTTACAGACTTTCTTTTCTTTTTCGAGGACTTTGAAACCCTCAGGTTGTTCCATATAAATTTCCTCATCTATTCCTATTTAAGAAAGTTGTTTTTACATCCATTTGGTGTATCTCTAAATTTCTTAAAGCTGCAATAGCAAGAATCATTCTAATAGCATTTATTCTCGTCACAAGAGAATAAGTATTAAAGTAATCTAAGCCTTCCTACTGTTTGTAACCTTTGATTACAAGTCTAGCTTTATACTTGTCAATGGATCCAACGGGCTTCATTTTCCTTTTAAAAATCCATTTAGACTCTAAAGGTTTACAACCAAGATCGGAAGATCTACTAATTCCCAAGTGTGATTCTGTAGAATAGAATCAACTTCACTTCTTATGGCTTCTTTCCATAAAGGACCTTTAGAGGAATTCACTGCCTCAAAATATGTTTGTGGCTCTTTTTCTAACAAATAAGTGAGAAAATCATCGCTAAATAATTTTTCTACCCTCACTCTTTTGCTACACCTTGGCTTAATTTCATGGGATGAATCATAATTTCCATCATCATGCTCCCTTTGATTCATAGTATCAAATGTTCACTTAGACAAACTTTCTCCACTATTAGATTTATAAGGAAATATATTTTCAAAAAATGATGCATTCCTTGATTCCATTATCGTGTTCTTGTGTAGTTCTGAAATTTTAGAAGCATGCACAAGAAACCGATAAGCATTACTATTATGTGCATAGCCAATAAAGATATAGTCCACAGTTTTAGGACCTATCTTTGTTCTTTTTGGTGTTGGAACAACTACTTTTGCAAGACACCTCCACACTCACAAGTGTTTGTGAGACGGCTGCCTTCCTTTCCATAACTCATAAGGAGCTGCATCTTTCCTTTTCCAGGGTATCTTATTCAATAAGTAGTTACTAGACAAAATTGCTTCACCCCACATATTTTGAGGTAATCCTGAACTTATTAGCATCGCATTCATCATTTCTTTTAAAGTGCGATTTTTACGTTCAGCAATACTATTTGATTGAGGAGAATAAGACGAAGTTACTTCATGTATAATTCCATGTTGTGCACAGAATTCTCCAATGGGTATTTCATATTCACCACCCCCATCACTTCTCAACCTTTTAATTCTCTTGTTAAGTTTATTTTCAACTTCATTCTTGTAGAGAATAAACTTCTCTAAGGCTTCATCTTTGCTTTTAAGCAAATACACATAACAGTATTTTGTACTATCATCAACAAAGGTAATAAAATATTTATTACCATATCTTGTTTGAACTAATTTTAAGTCGCAAACATCACTATGAATCAATTCAAGAGATTTGGTGTTTCTTTCAATTGATTTAAATGAAGACTTAGTTTACTTTACCTTAACATAAACTTCACATTTTTTGTTTGAATCAATTTGGAATGAAGGAATATAATCTAAGTTAATTAATCTACACATTGTATCATAATTAACATGTCCTAGTCTACCATGCAAAACATTGGAAGACTTAAGCAAATAAGCAAAAGCTGCAAAAGACTCTTTATTGATAATAGTCATTACATTCAATTTGAACAACACATTAGTTGCATAACCTTTTCCCACATACATTCCAGATTTAGAAAAAATAATTTTGTCAGATTCAAACACCATGTGAAATCTATGTTTGTTCAACAGTGACCTAGACACTAAGTTCTTGCGAACTTCTAGCACATATAACACATCATTTAGAGTTAAGGTCTTGCCAAAAGTCATCTTCAATAATACATTTCCTTGTCCTTCTACATAAGTAGAGGTAGAATTCTCCATAAATACTTTTTCTCCTTCTGAAGATTTAAACATAGTGAACAACTCTTTATTAGTGCAAACATGCCTAGTGGCACCTGTATCTATCCACTACTCCTTTGGATTTGACCCAATAAAGTGAAGTCGTAGAAAGGAGAAAACACAGGGCACGTAGTAGAAGCAAAAACAAAAAAAATGAAAAAACTACAGAATTAGAGAACCCGAACAGAGCCGGCGCCAGCTCCGACAGCCTCAACCGGCGCCGGTCGTGCTCTGGCAGGACTCTGAGGTTAAAAAAATCCTAACTTTTTCTTCTTGTTCTCAATGATGGCTGGACCGAAATATGTGCAACCGGGGTAGGTGTGCTGGTGGAAACCTCTGGTGCGATTTCTGTAAGCCTCCTACTCCATCTTTGCATGTAGATGAACGACAAACTCTCGATCTTCCAGTATATGGCCTACCTAATTTCGTTTGGTGAACAACTCACAGACAAAGGAATATTTTCTGGAGAGAGAGAGAGAGATAGACATCTGATTTTTCACATAGAAGAAGCCGTGGTAAAAAATAACGTTATGTCCAATCCTCCTATTTAACCTAAATAAAACCTTAGGTTAAACTGGACTGGGCCATTGGACTCTTAGTTTAACCTTTTGGACTAAATTAATTATTCTAATTAGAACCAACTTAATGGCCTAACAAATAATTAATTTTCCCAGCCAAAATAAACCAGTCCAATAAATAAGCCTATATTAGTTTAGTCTCAGGTTAATCTTTAATTACTCAAACTGGGCCAAAGCCCTGAATTATTAATTAACCCACCAAACTAATTTAATTAATTCTCTCTCTCCATGGACCTTTATTTTATTCTAGCCCAATAATTAAATCAGGCTACTTAAATAAAATAATCTCCATTTAATTTAATTTAAGACCAATTCCTTAGCCTGTATTTAATTAGAACTCACGGTCTATACTGGGGACCAAAAGACACACTACCTTGGCTACTAAAATGACCAAAATACCCTTGGCATATAAATGGCTGTATTTTGCATTTTAAATATTTCATAATATCATCATAAGGAAATATTGACCCCAAGGACAATGTTGCGTTAGCAAAGTCTCTGACCTACAAGTGTAATGACTAAAATATCCCTCTATACATCGCCGTACATTTAAAGAGGAAGAGATATACTAACACCTCTCTAAATAACATCTACCATCCTTAAGCTTCTAGTCCAATAATCCATGACTTCCTGGATTGTTTTCGCTTTCCAAGGGAGCTACCCTAAAGCAAACATCCAAGTCATGTTTCCTAGGGCCCTGGATATTTAGATCATTCAGACAACCACAAGGGGCGATATAGTATAGAAACTATCTTGTACAAGTCTATCTTAACTAACTAGTCACATATACCCAACATGCAAGTTTATTGGTCATACGATAGAACCTCAACTATAGCATATCAAAGTATATACGCGGTAGTAGTCTAGATTTCTACCATATAATACTTTAAGAAACCACTACTACAGATCCTGTTCTACGTATTCGAAATACACTTATGTCATGAAGTGAGTGAACTACTCACTGACTAAAAGTAAGCCATTCCCCATTTGGAATTCACAACATAATAACCTAGACATGATGAGATTCTCATTCTCATCAATTGGTTAAGAACGAACGTTTATGTGTTAAGTAACCCGTGATCCATACCTTACTGTGAAAGACCTCCATTCACATGGACCACTTACTTAAGCACAATGGGTCTTTTTCAAATGTAATTGTGCACAAATAAAAATGTAAATTCACAAATAATTTTTGAAAATAAATTCTTTTATTAAAGCATTCTATATTTACATCAGAAACCTAGTCTAATAATGCATATTTCCCAACATAAAGTTCACTTTAGAAACAATAATAGCAAGGTTCATCTCTAAAACATCTTTAGAGATATCATCAATCATATTTGTCTCATGATTTTTCTTCTTCTTTGGGAGTCTACAATTCGCAGACTTATGACCCATTTTGCATTAATTAAAGCATTTTCCGTAAAACTTAAGTTTCGTGATTCCTTATTTCACGCCAATTGTAGATTTGGCCTTCTTTCCTTTTGAGCTTTGCCCTTGCTTATGCTCGACAATATTTACCTTAGTAGCAATAAGAACGAACAGCTTATGATCTTTGTCTTTACTTTCTTCTTCAATACGAAGTCTAACAATAAGCTCATCCAAGTTCATTTCCTTTCATTTATGCTTAAGGTAATTCTTGCAATCCTTCCATTCAAGAGGTAACTTCTCAATAATAGCAGCTACTTGGAAGGTTTCACTTAGAACCATGCCCTCAACATGAATCTCATGTAAAATAACTTGAATTTCTTGCACTTGGCTAATAACAGTCTTAGAATCCACCATTATATAATCAAGGAATTTGCCAACAACAAATTTCTTTGTGCCAACATCTTCCATTTTATATTTACGGTCTAGGGATTCCCATAGTGCCTTTGAAGTTTTTTGTGTACTATAAACACTGTACAAAAAGTCATTAAAGCTATTCATGACATAATTTCGGCATAGATAATTAGAGTGCTTCCAAGTATCAACCGCATTGATGGCTTGCACATTTGTCTCTTCTTCAAGCAACTTTGGAGCATCCTCCTTCAAAAATCTCACAAGATTCAAGATAGTCAAATAGATTTTTTTTTTTTTTTTTTTTTTGCATCTCTTGAAGTTCATACCTTCAAACTTCTTGAGTTTCTCACTATGGTTAGAGGACACCATATGAGGTTTGACCGCAGAAGTCAATTGCAAAGTAGTAGCAGTTATAGAACCCAAACCATCAGAACCAACGCCGATATGCACATTCAAATCATCAGTTGCCATATTGAATATGTACGAATCTATTTTAAGATTGTTAGAAAAACAACTATAAGTAATACAGAATAATTATTCAATATAGCAAAACAACTATATAAAATGGAGTAAAACTAGAATTAAGGAGTAGAAGAAGATGATAATTTGAGGCTTGTGTTTAACACAATCTCTTTAAAATAGATTCGGCCCCTCTTGTAAATGTGCTCGAGGTTGAGATGAGCATCTATTTCCTAAGATACAACAGATATGATGAAGTAGCTAGGACACCATACTTCACATGACAAACTAGATCAAACTAGAACTATAACACCCCAAAACCTAGGCCCGACAAAGCCGGGGATGTCGCCTCGTCCAAAGGACAAGGGGTCCTTATAACTAGGTCACACAATCAAAATAATAGAATAAAAATAATACCTTAAACTTAAAATTTATTACAATCCAAGAATTCAAAATAAATCCATAAATAAAATTATCCACTCTCGACTTCCCAAAGCATTACATAAAAATAAATGACAAAACTCTCTTCCAAGGCAGACAACACTAGCTACTCATCCCCACAATAGGATCGACCTGAAATCATGGTAAACAGGGTGATGAGATAAAAATCTTAGTAAGTCCGTGTGTGCTTGAGTGTCCTGTAAAAACAGTTCGTAAATGCAAAGTATAAAATCTTCATAAGAGAAATACTGGCAAGTAATAAATAATAGTCAAAATCAAGAGTGGTGTTTTGGCTTTTCCAACCATACATGTTCAATAAAATCAACCACCCAAAAAGGTGGTCATGGGTTACCACACGTTGGGCCCCATAACCATACAACAGTCAGAATACCACACTTTGTGAAAATTGACAAAAGTTGTAGGTGATCGGCCTACCAGGTAAGATATTCCTCCTTTTCTACACCCAAACAAAACCAGTTGTCCATTTCGGCAACACACAGTCCACTTGACTGAAAAATGCTAGCTTAAACCGGCATGACCTACTGGACTGACATCTTTTCCGGAAAGGACTCACCCCTCAGAGGTGGCCACCTACTGAGAGACTTACCCTAACCCTTCAAAAACTAGTCCTAAAAGTCCACCCTTATTAAGTACTCAGCGTAAGTTATCCCACTTGGGGAAAAATGAAATAAACATAGCTCCACTTAAAAATGGCAATTAAGGGTTTCCAAAGTTTGAGACAAAACTGGTTTTAGAAAGAGTTTAGAGTTTGAGTAAATCTACTTATTAATTTTCAAATAATTTGTTTGACCGAAAAGAGAAATGAGACAATCCTCAATTGCCTTTACAGAAATGAGTGACCATGCACTCCACAATTAGTTTGCCATAGAACCATTTTACATCAATCAGGTTTTATGTAGGAGCTTACCTGATCCTTAGCTTGAGATAAAATAAAAGCCTTCAATAGCTGACCTAACCCCACCTGGGGTAAATATAAGCCATAATTAAACTCAAGCTAAAATTCACTTTCACAAATAAAACTAGCTCAACTTACTACAACCATGATCCTAGTGTCCTAAGCTTTAAGGCCAGATAATAAATAAAAGGGTTTATAAGCTAAGTCTAGTTTGATATTAAAGTAATTAGGGTTTTGGGAAATAGGTACTAATAAGTTGAAGGTTTAAATATTGTTAAAAATAAATTAGTGTTTATTTGATGAAGAGTCCTAGGACCTAGATGTAATTATTTAAAATAATAATCTATTGATAATTAATTGTTAGAAAAATAATTGGTGAATAAAATTGGTTGTAACTAAATTTTAGTGGGTTTTGATTGAAAGATAATAAATAAATTGTAATATTATTTATGAATATAAGACTTACAAAATTAACATTTATCTATTATGATTATTTATATAAAAGGCTTTATTTGATATTATTATTTTATATATTATCTATATATTTTATTTCTTTAATAAAAGCTATCATTTATTTGACTAAAATATCCTTATTTTATATATAATGATCTAAATCCACCCTTCCTAGGGTTTTTGAAATTTACTAGCAATATTATAATATTAATCATTTTATTGATGAAATAAAATTAGCTTAGGGACAACTAGGTCATGATCATATTTCCATTGCTAACCATAATCATGAACATACACTCCACTCTAATTCATCAAATCATCCAAATCATGAATAAAGGCATAGATCTAAATTTACCAAGACATGATCCAGCCTCTACTAACATAAATATAATCATGGCTTTAACAATCATACATGAATATAAATCATATTCACCAAAGGTGACATAATCTCTCACATGCTTGATCACATATACCACTCACGACATGGAGACATGCATTAAACCCTAAAAACTCCATACAATCAACCAAGACAATCAACTCATATATCAATCCGATCTTTATCATATACACACATTTATTCATGCTTCAATCTCAACTCATCACAACAACACATGCTCAAATCCTAATCATAATCCACCTCCTTCCAATATCATCCTAGATACATGAATCTAGAATTTAAAGAGAGGGTTGAAGAGGCTTACTTGATTGATGAGTACCTTGGAGAAGTTTCGAATAGATCCTACTCTTAGGAGACTAGATCCGTCCAAGAGAGATGAAGAAAGCATGGCCATGGTTGAAGAAACCATTCGGCCAAAAGAAAGAGAGCATTCGGCCAAGAGAGAGGGAGGGAGAGAGAGAGAGAGAGAATCCATTAGTATGATTATACACATATATATTCATTAGAGGTTGAAGATGAGTGAAGATGAAGTTGTTTGAACATGCTTACCTTGAAGGTGTTCTTGAGCCTTCACAAAAATACTAGTTTTCGATCTAAAAGAGGGAGTTGGATTTTGGAGTTTGATGTTAAAAGTGGTATGAATGGATTCATGGAAGTGAGTAGGTGCAATCTAGAATTTTTTTGAAGAAGATTGAAGTGGTTTTGGTGGCCTTAGGCGAGAGAAAGTGAGTAGGTGTTCTTGATGTTCTTGGTGTTCTTGAAGGTTGAAGAGAATGGAGAGAGTAGGGAGAGGACTGGCCGAAATTCTGTGTAGAAGGGAGTGGCCGAATTGTTTGAGAGGTTTTGGTAATTGAATTTTCTGATTTGAGAGGAAAAGGAAAGGCTAATTATTTGGAATCCAAAAAGAATATTTTAGGGGATCAATTTTAGAAACAAAATATGGTAGGAAGATCTTCAATGGAGGAGAGCTTTTGGAAGCTCTAATGGCCGACTAGATGGCTAGGGATTCTGCTGGAATGAAAGCTATTTGAAGGATCTTAATGGTGGCCAAAAAGAGTGAGTACAATGGTGAAGGAATGTCTAGTTGTTTAAGGGATGTTTTATGGAAGTTTACTAAATATATTTGCTGGAATTTTGGTCTTCAATCAATGGCTTGATTGGAGTAATTGTTGGAGATATTTTAGGGGCAGCCATGGACAGGTTTTTCGAGCAGAAGGTTGGGGAAGATGATGGAGCTCAGTTCATGGCTGTTCAAGGGAAGTTTGTACAGAAAAAGGATGAAGTTTCGGTCAGAGCTGAAGATGGAGCAAGGCTAGAAAAATCCCTGTACAGATTTTCGCTAGTTGTTGGAAATTTCTGGGCAGCTTTTGCTGCCATTTTCCAGTCAGCTTGTAGAAGATTTGAAGGGGCAATCAGAGGTCTTTCAAGGCTGGTGTCTAGCCTTCTTTGTGGAGGAAAAATGTGGCTAAGGTGCTGGTGGAAAACTGGAAGAAAACAGCTTGGTTTAAGTTCACCAAAGCTGCGAATTTGCCCAGAAAATTTTCTGGTTTGGACAGCATTTGTGCAGTCCGATTTTGGCCTTATAAATTCAGTCTTCAAGCTGGTAAAGAGGGCTATTTTTCTGGCAGCATTTGGGAGGGAATGATGGCTGAAAATTTTGACACTTGGACTGAATAAGAAGCTGGAAAAATTCCAGATTTCTTCATGAAGAAAATGAACATAGCTAGGGTGGAGTTTTGAAGGTTCAACCATGGAGTTTAATTTCTTGGGAACCTTCCACAAATCCTACCCATTTTTGGCCCTCAAGATGTCTTACACTTAGATATTTTTTAACCTTCAAAGCCACAGCACTTTACTGAAATTTTCTGGAATAAAATTGGCTTGAATAAATTGAACAACTTAAGGAATTGAGAAGTAAGAAAGACTAAAGATCAAGAAGGGTATGAATTCCCTTAGAAATTTTTGTAGGGCACAAGAGTAGAATTAGCATGCTCCTATCATGTCTCCCTTAGGACAACACCTCTACTTTTTTCTAGAGCGCACAGGGCCGAAAATATAACCTTCCCAAACAAAAATAAAATTTAATCATGCTAAAGCTCCAATGATGGAATTTGAACCCAAGACCTCAAGAATTAATTCCATAGCTCTAACCACTAAACCACAACAACTTTTGTTCTTATTTTCTCTCCAAAATATTTTTCCTATTTAATCCTCAAGCTATCTCCCTATTTTCACCTCAAGCGAAAATTACATTTTACCCTTCTTACTCAATAAACATAATTAAGCCTTCGAGTCCATAAAACACAAATCCAAAGTACATAAAATCATATAAAAATATATTTAAGCATGCAATAAAATATGATATGCATCCCAACCCCCTTACTCTAAGGTTGGTTTCAATTGGGGTTTCACAAGAACACTATATAAAATATGCAAGTGTAGGGATAACAAAGAGAAAGCTTTTCTGAGTTTTTCCTTCCACAGAAAAACAGAATAGAAGACACCTATTTATAGACTAGACAAGTGGTGGGATCATGAATATGTCATAGGTTATAGATATGAAGGATTAAAGGTTACAAACTCATTGTAACTCCTACTACCTCCACTATTTCGATAACCTTTTGATAACCACTTCCCCACTACCTTTAACTCTAGAGGTTATGGGAGATTATGGTTAGTAGCTCTAGAGATCATGGGTTGTAAGTTATAATATACTTCCCACTTTCTCATCATTTATGGGTGCCTCATTATTAAAATAATTTCCATTCACCATCACATGCCAATTTCTAACATATACTACAAGAAACAAAAAGGAAACCAAAACACACAAAAATCTACTTTTAAGTTTTTCGATTGCCATCCCCAACAATAAAGGTATGAGAAATCCAAACCCATCTAAATCTGTGAGTAGCAACGATTTTGGATATAGCAGGAGTCTTGAAAGTAGCCTAGGAAAGAGATAAGTTGTGGATATTAGACCTAAACTGACGTTGGGTAAAAGATGAATACCATGAAGTAGGAACGGAGAAAAACCCCTTGTCAGTGAGTATTGGATCTTGACCAAGTACGCTAAAGAAGATGGTTGTTGTGGTTTAAGAACAAAATAAGGGGTGAGATCATCACAAAGACAAGGGTAGAAAAGAGCTTTGGCCAAGAATTGAGTGCTAGTAGATGCCAGAGCCCAAATTTGGCCAAAGGAAGGCTAATAAGGGAGAAGACAATGAATAGGGCAGAGAGAATGGGCAAGAGAAAGAAAGAAGAGAGAGAAATGCTGGTTTACTAACTTTGTGCATTCTCTTTTGATCAATATTCAATTTAACATTTTGATATAAAAAAAAAAAAGATAAGGCAAGTTATTCAATGGGTAGTTTGGAGGCCATTTATTCCGAGACTTAATTACATAATTCAAGCTGATTCAGGTTATATTTGAGTTTGAACTAATCTCTATATTAAAAAAAAAAAAAAAGAGTCTAATCTAATTATAATATTAAAATTTGAAAATTAAAATATGAAGTTTGAATTTAAAGATTAAATTAATTATATAATAATATGGATATATAATATATTCAAATTTTAAATAATTTTTATTTTAAAATTTAGAAGAAAATTCCAATATATTTATTCAATTGAATGGTAACAAAAAATTTTATTGAATACTTTAATAATAAAAATATTTTAAAATAATTAAATAATTAATTGAATCATAATTACCAACAGTGGTAAGGTTGGCAAGGTATGGTAGAAATGGGCAAGTAGTTACTATCCATTCTCGCGAGGAAATAGTAACAATAAATAATAAAAAATATAACCCCTAACACAACGATATGTAGGACAAAAGAGTGAACGATAAGTATATGAAAAAGGAGGGATAAAACAATTTTACAGTTCACATCAGGTGTGGAAATTCCTACATAGATCCAGTCTATGTCCCCACATATGAACCTAGTAGGACCCAGTTTGGCCATTGCTCAACACCTGTTCCTTTCAATAAAATATTCTAAAATTGAGTTTTTTTAATCCTTAATTTTTCCCATTCAGAAACTTAACCATGGTCAACCATCTAGGTACTATAAACAAAATTTTCCAAAATTTTTCATTTACGGCGCAGTGCTGCAAACTCCATCACTAGTCACTACCTCCCACTCCTCCTCCTTATCTCTCTCAAGTTCTCTCTCTGTTTTCTGTCGTTGCAGCAAGTAGAAGAAGGATGGACAATGTTGAAGTTGAAGAAGAATAGCAGAAAACAATTAACGTTATTTTTGCAGAGAGGAGAGGGAGACGGATTATGTTGGGCTATTCTAGATCTTGAAGAAACAGGTGAGATATGAGTTTTCTTGTTTTTTGATTTGGGCTTTTCTCTCAAGACTATAAAGTCAATATGACTTTTAGTTTTTTGACATTGTGGCCGAGGGTTTCTTGCTTCTGGTTGGAGTGAGAGTTGCAGCAAATGGCCTTAGTCTAGCTACGGCCGAACAAGTGAAATGAAGTTGTGAAACAAGTTGGGTTGGGGTTAGGGGGTAGCAGAGCTACTGAGAGAGTACCAGTTTTTGTATCTTCTTCTAGGTATCTATATGTTTTTTCATTTTATTTCTGTAGAAAGATTATAATTCTTTTTTTTCTCTCCTTACAAAAATTGATTTTTTTTTTTTTTTGGTGGGTGAAAATTTCTTTGTTCGATGATGTGATGCTTGAATTATAAGGTTTGAACTGGAATTTCTCTTAACACATCACATCACATCACATCATACCAGGCACTTATAAGGTTTGATGATGTTGTGGGTAGAATGGGTTAGACCCTGAGGTCTGGGCTGACAACAATTATTTCAGATCAGGAGAAGGAATGCAAGTTTAATGATATTCTTTGTTTGGCAATGATTGGTAAAATGGATGTTCTTGCTTGAACTACAGATCTTTTCACTGAACCAATATTTCTATTTATAGCTACATAACTGAGTAGGAAACTAAACGACTTTTTGAGCTATAGCAAGTAGAATTGATGGTTCATGCCTTTATAATACTCCCATGATTGTTGCTTCTTGTCCTAATAAACTTGTTAGGCTAACTATTTTGAGATTGTAGGATTAGATCTAAGGGCTATCCCTTATGTACTTAAATGCCTAATGAAGTTTTCTTTCCTCAGATACCATGGTAAAAAATTTGCTTAGTAGGAACTAAGCTGATTTATGGTCCTGTTACATTTCCCAATATTTACTATCCGGAGTATTTTTCTTAGCAGCAAGGTATACAAGAAATACAGCACCAAATTGATGAAGTAAATGAGATATTTAAAGACCTTGTAGTGCTAGTTCACGAACAAGGGACTATGATTGGTAATTGGTCTCCATCATTTCAATTAATATTTTATTTATTTTTTCTTAAATAAGATCTAACAAAGAGAACGATCCCTCTAGATAACATTGGTTCCAACATTGAAAATGCTCATGTTGCAACTACATAGGGTAAATCACAGCTAGCTAAGGCTGCTAAAACTCAAAGATCAAACTTTTCTCTGGTAATTTGATTTACGTTTCAATTTTTTGTGCCTGTTATGTAATCAGAATTACACTACAGGAAAAGTGTCCTTTAGTGGCAACATAATATTGTCACTAAATGTTGTCACTAAAGACCTTTAGTGACAAAAAATTTGTTATCATTTTAATGTCACTAAATCTATGTTGCTAAAGGTATAGAGTGACAACAACTTATTCTTGTCACTGAAGCTTGACTTTTAGTGACAAAATTCCATTGGCACTAATGTAATCAACCAATAGTGACAATATTTCTTGCCACTAACATATTACAAATGTTATCACTATTACCTATATCTTGTCACTAATTGTCATTCATTAGTGACAACCAAATTTCTTGTCACTAATTTATTTTCTAGCCAAAATTTTTTAAAATTTATAATTTAGCATAGATCCACGTGAACCCACCACAATGGATTGCAACTCCAAATCAACTTGAAATTGAGAGTTAAGTGAGTCAACGAATATTCGATCCTACAACCTCGCACATAGCATTGGCAAGTGGGCCGGTTCAGCCCACCAAGCCGGCATGCTGAGCAGAGCTGGGCTAGGCCCGCGAGCCGAACCGGCCACACTGTAGCAGGCTAGTCCTAGGGCCGGTCCGGGCCAAGGATTCCCCCATGGGCCAGCCCGCCCGAGGCCCAGTCCGCTTTGCTTTGAAGAGCTTCTTTTTTTTTTTTTTTTTTTTTTTGCCCCTCAATGGTTAAGAAACTTTTTTTTAAAAACTTTTGGACCCTCAACGGCTATATTCTCCCGCTACCCCCCTCTCCAAACTCTATAAATACCCCTCAATTCATCCCAAAACTCACTAAACACTCTCTAACTCTCTCCAACTCTCTTATTTTCATTCCTCTTTCTCTCATAATTTTCAAATCTCTTCATTTTCTCTACAAAAAGTGTTAGAATAAAATTTATTTTTTTATATTTTTTTCAATTCTTCAAACAAAGTCTTCATATTTTGAAAGATTATTATGTAGCGGAATAGTGGATAGTTCAAGTCTTAAAAAAGACAAGAAGTAAAGCTCTACAAACTAAGTGTTATTGTTCTTGACCATCAACTAATTAGTATTTTTTAATCTTACATTCTTATTTTTTTAGTTTTCTTAATTGCTTATTTGTTTGAGTTATTTGTTTAATTTTTAAGTTAATTTATAAGTTATTTATATTTTTCAATTCTCTTATTTCATTATTTGTTAATATTTTATTTTATTTTTTTAAACTTTTATTTAAATTTTAATTGATTGTTTTTGTTTAGATATAATGGATCCAAATCAATATCATTATTTTTATCACGTTAAGTAAAAAAAAAAAAGAGGATAGGCTCGGGCTCGGCCCGCGGGCCTCAAGGGCATAGGGCCGGGCCCAGGGCCAGGGCTTCACATTAGCATGGGACCAGCCTACACAATCCATAGGGCGATCCGCGGACCCAGCCCAGCACGACTCGAAACTATGCGAGCCAGCCCACATGCCTATGCTACTCGCGGATAGAGACCTTGTGTCTCAGCTGCTGGGCCAAGCCACTTTGTGTGCTATAATCCTTTTTTTATTTAAATTATTTGTGGTAACTTTCAAATTTTTAAAATAATAATATAATATAAAAATAAAATAATTATATTAAATTTTTTATAAAACAACGTAATGCAATATCAAAAAATATGTAGATATCAACCAAAATAATTATAATATCAAAAAATATTGCATGTATAGATTACGTTGGTTGAAGCAATGAATGTATAGATTCAAGCATATATATATATATATATATATATATATATGGTATGTACATATGTATGTATATATGTGTATAATATATATATATATATATATATATAATGTATGTGTTATTTATATATAGGTATATATGTATACCTATATATTTATATATGTGTATATATATATAGATACGTACATATACATATACTTATATATATATAGATACGTACATATACATATACATATGTATGTGTTTTTTATATATAGGTATATATGTATACCTATATATTTATATATGTATATATATATATATGTACATATACATATACATATATACATGCATATGTATAGATATATATACGCATATATATATACATACATATATCTATATACATATATACATATATCTACATACCATATATATAAATATATATTTATTTATTTATATACAACTCTCTCTCTCTCTTCTTTCTTTCTCTCTCTCTCCTTGTTCTCTTTTTATATATCTATCTCTTTCTTTTCTAATCTTCTCCCCCTTTCTCCCATTCTCTCACCTATTTTCTCCTCCCTTTCTCACCCTCTCGATCCCTCTATCTCCATTTTTCTCATTCTTCCTCTTCCTCTTTTT
This sequence comes from Voacanga thouarsii, assembly GCA_026120185.1. Taxonomy (NCBI): domain Eukaryota; kingdom Viridiplantae; phylum Streptophyta; class Magnoliopsida; order Gentianales; family Apocynaceae; genus Voacanga; species Voacanga thouarsii. Next base: position 103,958 of record JANUWF010002516.1, read on the forward strand.
CTTTTCCTCCTTTTATCTCTCTTCCCCTTTGTTTTAGTTCTCTTTCTCTCCATATATCTCTCTTTTTCTTTCTTTTTCTTTTTCTCTCTCTCTCCATCTCTTACACACTCTATCTCTCTCCCCCCCATTTTTTCTCTCGTTCTCTCTCTCTCTCTCTCACCCGTTTTCTTCTCACTTTCTCACCCTCTTGATCTCTCTTTCTCCTTTTTTTTCTCATTCTCTCTCTTCCTCTTTTTCTTTCCCTCCTTTTATCTATCTTCCCTTTTGTTTTAGTACTCGTTCTTTCTATATATCTCTCTTTTTTCTTTCTTTTTCTTTTTCTTTCTCCCCCTCTCTTACACACTCTATCTCTCTTCCCCCTTTTTTTCCCTCTCCTTTTGTCCCTCTCTCTCTCTCTCTCTCTCACTCTCTCCCCTATATATATACATGTCTACATTTATTTATATCACCCATCTACTCTCTATATAAGTAAAATTTTATGAATTAAAATGCATCTAATAGTATTTCTAATAAAAAAACACGCACACATACACAATAGTGACAACATTTTTTGTCGCTAAAATCACATAAATAGTGACAAGAAAAATGTTGTCACTATAAGTACACTATTTAGTGACAAGAAAATTGTTGTCACTATATGTGCACTATTTAGTGACAAAGTTTCTTTTTAGTAACAATAATTTTGGAGTTGTCACTGAAGAAATTTTTCGCTTTCAAAAGAGATTGGCGGGAAAGCCTTTAGTGACAAAAAACAGTGACAACATTTTTTCTTGTCACTAAAAGTTATCATTTAGTGACAACTTTTTTTGTTGTCATTAAAAGTTTGACCTTTACTAACAGCTTAAAACGTTGTCACTAATTCTACTATTTACTGACAATAATTTTGTTGTCACTAATATTTCTTGTCACTAAAGCGCATTTCTCCCGTAGTGATATGTGGTGGATGAAATGTATATTGCACTCATCTTTTAAGGGGTTTGTAGTTGGTATTTTGTCCTATGTTTTTAATCCTCATCCCTTGTCTTGTAATTTTGCATCAATCCATTAATGGTTTTTTTTTTTTAATGCATATCAAACCTGCTTGCTTCTGGTCATTTTTGGAATTGTGCTTCTCATATGATAATAGTGCTTGCTGCATAATTAGAAATGTTTCAAGAACAACCTAGGAGGATTGCGGTCTTTCCAAGTGTATCTTTGTTGATGTTCGTGGTTAAAGTGTTTTATGAGGCATCTTTCCAAGTGATCAGACTCCTTGAATTTTAGTTAAAAGGTTAAATATTGCTTTATAGTGGTAATTATAAATTTTCTGGTGGGGCTTTGTGGGAAAAAAATTGTAAATTGTGTCTAGGCTTTGAGGTGTGTTTCTATCCTGTAATGCCACTTCATTTATCAATGACAATGAGAATTGTTACTTGTCTCTGTTCATTAATCAGTTGACGTGATCCATTTCTAGTAAGGGTTTTGTTATGTTATTTTTCCTAGAATGGAGCTAATTTTTTGTATGAGAGTCTCTAGACTCTTGAAACAAGTTCTACAAGCATATATCCTTATATATACCAGCTTGAACCCAGATCATATGCCCTTGAAAACTCTAATGTAGGTTGTATTTTAGGGAGACTTGCTCATAACACTACGGGAAAACAGCAAATTAGAGATGAAAATTTTGAGACAGGTTTTTAAATAGAGTTCCATTTGAGACTAAATGGAGATGAATTAATTTTAAAAATTTTAAAATGAAATATTTTCGTCTCTAAACAAAACGTTTCTATTTGGTCTCTAAATAGATACAGAATAGAGACAATAGTAACATCATCTCAATTTTGTCTCCAAATAGAGTTATAACATAGACGACTCTAAATGCGTCTCTAGTATTAAAGACTAATTAGCAACATATATTTTTTGTCTCTAAATAAAACATTTCTATTTAGTCTCTAAGTAGATGTAGAATAGAAACAAAGTAATGTCATCTTAATTTTGTCTCCCAATAGAGTCGAAACTGAGACGACGGTCAACGTGCCTCTAATATCTGAAACTAAATAGAGACGAAAAAAGTTTTGGTCTCTAGTTTGTTTGAAATTAGAAACTAATTAGAGACCAATATGTTTTTTTCTAAAGTTTCATGACTTTATTTATTTGGGTAATTGGTCTCAAAATTGGAGACGGTAAATGTCGTCTCTAATTGGTCTCTAAAGAAAGACGATTTAGAGATTTTCAAATCCACCTCAAATATTTGAGACTAATTAGAATCTATATTTTTGTCTCTATAATGTAGAGACAGAAAGCATGATTTACGTTTGGTCTCTAAATTGACTCTAATTTCAAGTAACAGTCATGGTCTATATTCGGTTTTTAATTTTCTATTTTAGTGATAAAATAGAGATCAATTTGACTCGTCTTTATATCTCTAAGTACATTTGATAAATTTTAAAAAAATAAAATTTTATTATGTTAAAATGATAATAATAATTATACGAGATTGCAAATTGAATATGAATATATAATGTAATTCATTTGAGGTTTTAGATGCAATTAAATAAAAACTATGTTTATCATTCTAAATAATTTTTAGTGTAAGATGTTTTTGAGCTTTTATGTAGAAATTATACCAAACCATATGGCAAAACATATCCGATTACCTTCAAAGTTAGCCATGATACTTTTGTTAGTAATTTTAACAAATCTAACAGTTGCATCATTAATTTGAGATGCTAATCTTTTTAAATGTGTTAGGTTTTGGAATTTTATAGATTGAAGCTATATTATGTAAAGATTATAATAGGTTTAAACTTTAGGTCCTTTTCCCCTATTTCTCCCTTCATCCCAATTTCAGATGCTTCTTCCCAATTTCTAAACCCAATGTCCAAAATTTTTGAATTCTCCCTTATCTTTTCCCTTCATCTCTTCCATTTCATACTTGTGTTCCCTCCTTTCTATCTCATTTCCAAAATTTTATGTATTTCCTTAAGAATCCAGTCTCTCATTTTGCTTCTCTAAAGCTTTTCAAGAGTACTTAATTCGGAGGAAAGCCATCGCGAAGCAAAGTCCTTGCACCGGTAAAACTAGTAAATCAAGAAAAGTATAAAACCTACGAAAGGGAAAGTAACCCCATCTAGGTTGTATTCATAGTCAACTGTGACATTTACAAACTTATTTTAATCGCACTATTATATCTATACTATTATGACACTAACCAAGTAGAATACTTATGTAGTATATGAAATAGTAAAAATTATATGATGCTTGCTGATTAAATTAATTCATAGAATATAAATTAATAATTCAATTAAATTACATAATAAATATTTTTGAAGGAAAAAAAGAAGAAGTTTTGCAAAACAAAATTATTTATTTGTCATTAATGAAAAGAAAATTTAAAATATTGTCAAATTTTGATTATTTAAAAATACAGACAACTTTGATACAAAATAGAGACATTAATAAAATTATGGTCTCAATTTAGTTTCTAAGTCCTCTTAATTTAGTTTCATACGTTTGCTTTATTTAGATTAGTTTTGAAACATATTAAGTAGAGTCCTCAAACTCCTTATTTATTTAAAAAAAATAAAATTATGCTAATTTTTTTTAAGTTACTAATATTAAAGTTTAAAATTACTACTTTTGCATATATACTAATTGCGTACTTATTTCTTTTATTCGTTATTCTCTAATTTTTTATACTTTTGCAACATGTAAGTATTGTATTATTATCATATAATATCCTAAATTAAAATTATTTAACTATCATTTTGCCATGAAAAAGTGATAATTCAATTAATTGCGATTTTTTTTTTATATCCAGCACATCTTAGATTTTATTCATATTTTTATTTATTGTATTAAAAAAAAAAGAGAGACAAAGATACTAACCTACCAAACACACCCTTTTTGAGGGCACTTTAGACCTTTCAAGACATTATTACACTAACATCATTTGTGGCAAAATTCTATTGGTTGTTTGACTAGTCACAGACCTTAGTATCCCCAATCCCAAAATAAAAACCTTGAACTGAGTAACATAAAAAGAGGAACAGAAAAACAAAATCAAAACCCAAAAAGACAATAAGAGAGACAATGAACGAACACACACCTGCACACTCACTCCATCTCTCCCTCCCCTCTTGATCTACTCTTTTTTCCTCTATCTAAAATTCTCATAGAATCTTGATTCAATCAAACCCTAACCCTAGATCATTTGAAAGTCTGATATTCAATTTAGTATCGATATATATCTAGGGAGGTATTTGTACTTGGGGGTAATGGCATGTTTGAAAGTGGTGAACTAATCAGCATTGCGGCTTTCGCTCTGGAGGTGCCATTTCTGGTAGCGGGGACGATGGGTGGGCCGGTGAATCTACAATTCAGTTCTGCGGAGAATCTTGACATCATCGAGCTAGACTTTGTGTCTAACGGTTGGGATGGTAAAGACCATCCACAATTGGCCGTAGTCGGCTCTGTACTGAACCCTAAGCCTTTCAATCGGCTGACGTGGGGAAAAGGACCATCTAGTTCTGAGGAGTTTGATAGGGGCTAAATTAGTCATGTTTTTTCTAGTTATTTGAGGTTCTTTTGTGATACATTTTATTCAATAACTAGTCATAATCTTTCATATTTGAGACTTTACCCTTGGAAAGGTATTTTGGTCATTATTTCAAATTTTTAGGGTAAAACGAAGCAAAAACGTTGTAGAACAGAGGAGAGGCGGCGTCGGCTAGGGCCCTAGAACCGGCGCTGGCCTTGCACTGGATTGCACGAACTTGGACGCGATGAAAAATTGCTGAAATAGAGTGAAACAGAACCAAGGCAACGCCAGTTGTGAAGCTGGAACCAGCGCCGGCTGCATTCTGGAACACATTGTGCAAAATTTGGAGAAAAATCGACAAATGAGCAGAGAAGCAGAACACAATCGGCGCTGGCTCCAAGAGCCAAGGCGGCGCCGGCTGTGCCCTGGAGTTAAGGCGGTGCTTTGATCTTTTTACGCAGTTTTTGGTAATCTATGGAATTTTAGTACTTTCCAACTTCTACTCGGCCAAGAACTTTGTACCTATAAGTTTAGGTACTTCCTAAGCCTATAAATAGATGAAAAACACAAGGCAAAAGCACTACAGGAAAAATCGAGTTTTGCAACGGCCAAAAACCGTCGCTAACCGATTTTGCGACAGTTTTTGGCCGTCGCAAAAAAATGCCGTCGCAATTTGCGACGGCCAATGGAAACCGTCGCTATTTGTGACGGTTTTGCGAGGGCAAAAAAAATTCGTTGCTATTTGCAACGGTTTTGCGAGGGTTTTG
>JANUWF010002517.1:0-17022 GCA_026120185.1 Voacanga thouarsii
GGCAATATTGGAGAATATCAAATGTTTCAGCATAATCCACACATCTTCTAATGACCTGGCTAGCACAACGACGAAACAAAAGAGGATCCTCCCAAAAATAGCACTTCACATCTAAGAGAATTTCTTTTCTTTTTTTTTTTTTAATGTGGATTAAAATTTTTTGGAAGAATTTCTACTCCCAAATAATTAGCAAAATCAGCAAACCATAGAAAGAAGAAATTTCACTTTCAACCCATCAGAGTTGTTCATCTGGAAAAGTGTCATTGATCTTTTCTTCTTTCAATGGCTCTAAATTAGGATTTTCCAATCTTGACAAGTGATCAGTAGCTAAATTTTCTGTCCTTTCTTATCTCGAATTTTCAAATCAAATTCTTGCAAAAGAAAACCCCATCTTATGAATGTAGGCTTTGAGTCATGCTGAGCAAGAAGGTATTTTAATGCTGAATGATTAGTCATATACAATCACTTTAGATAAAATAAGGTAAGAACATAATTTATCAAATGTAAAAAGTATAGTAAGTAATTTTTTCTGTTGTGGTATAATTCTCTTGTACTGTCGTTAGGGTTTCCTAGTGGATTTGGCTCATGTCTATGAACCATTTTCTCTGAAAACCACGCTGGATAGTATATGGACTGTGTTGGACCGTGAACCAACCAATTTGATACTGGTCCAACCAATCTATTTCAAAAAATAAATTAAGGACGTAAAACTTAAAATTATTTGTTATTAATAAACGAAAAATGACTACTTTTATATTTTGTAGTTGTGAATTATTTATTTTATTGATAATTTATCATTTTATTACATTATATTAGTTATGGATTTAAATATTTATACTTTTAAATTACACTATATTATTAATTAATTTTATTCTTTATAATAATTATATTTTTTATTTTTAAATTATAATATTACTGATTTAATTATGATCTAATTGTGTTAGACTATTAAATCGTAAATCAGTAAATTTTTCTGATTCGATGTTCGGTCTGGTTCTAAAAATATTGGTATATTAGTTGAAAGTTCTTTCCTTTAATAACACCAATACCACACACACACACACATATGTATGTATATATCATCTAATAACACCAATAATATTAGGTGCCCCATAGGCTAAGTTAGGGTAATCATATTCATGTATATATATGAGAGAAGGAATTACCTAGATTTTAGTCACCAATTACCTTTGAGAAATCTTAAGAATCCAAGGCAAAGACAAAAGAAATAAAATGGGCAAAAAAGATCCAACTTTTCCTTCTCTAAATATCCATAGGTAACCATCTTAGAATTATTGTGGTTGCTATTTGAATGCAATGTAGGACCTATTTGCTAAGCCTAATATTGACCCAAAACTATTTATTTAAATAAATAAATAAATTTCAAAAATAAATATATTCCTTGCTACTTAATATCAGAATAATTGAAGATAGTGAATAACAAGAACCAATAGAAAAAAAACAAGTTTAGAAAAAGGGCAAAAAAGTAATAACAACAATGTAAGATGGTGATGACTTGGTCCTGTGATAGCTATGATAGTACCAAGGATTATGCTATCCTCTCCTAGATATATCCAGTGGGGAAAATGAATGACAATATGATAACCTAATATGTTCAACTAAATAAATTTATGAAGGCTACTGATTTATTTTTTTTAATGATTTTGTTACCTTATGGGTTTCTTTTTGTGGTTTTGTTTTCTCTAAGTTTACTTTTTGTTGCCCTTTTAGCATCTTTGTTCTCTACATGTCTAACAAACGAGTATTACGTTTCTGCTTAGGTTCAATACTTGAGAGACTTTCACCTCATGTTCCTCTGAAGGTTCGTCTGGGATCTTTCTCCAATATATGAATTGGTGATTGCATTGTCACTTTTTCTAGACACGAAATATACAAGTTAAATGTTAGTATATGTTTCAAATATATGCTCTTCTATTATCCCCTAATAACCCCCACTTGAATAAATGTGTTTGTCGGGGTACTTGTGCCCAACAACTTGCACAATTTTGTAGTATATATTCAATTTAAGCCATATATAGGATAAATTTGAACAGCACTTAATTTGCTACAGAACTCATTTTTGTAATAGATGTTCGCTAGTAATGCATAATCATAGTTTACTCTTGATCTAAAAACCTACAATTTGGTCTAAAAGCCTAGGAAAAACTATGTTCAAGAATTTGTGGGATAAGCGAACAAAATTTTATAGTTTGTATATGGCACATGTTCTTCAATTAATTGAATGGATAATTCTTTCCTTTTTTAAAATTTAATGTTATCCTGGTATCTCATCAATCATTTCTGAAGATCACTCATACACTGCAATTACCTCGTTAACACTTTGGAATTATACCAAGAAGCTTGCAGAGGCATAAGACCCTGTGCAATGCTCACGCTTTGGCTTAAGTTATTACTCACAAAACATTTGTTTGTTTATACATACAGAGCATCTCTAGTATTTAAGTATGTGCATGTGCTTGTCCTTTACACACACACACACACACATTTCATCTTTGTTATTTTGTGAAATTGAGGTTGCAAACCTGCCTAATCTATGTTCAAACTGAGTTTGAGAGTCTACTGTACGAGTTACAAATCAAATTCTAAAAGTCATTGATAATGGCTACAATTGTTTAGCTAACAGTGTTGTTGACTTGGAGCAGATGATCAATGCTTTTAAGAATTCTTAGCTTTTACACATACATACTTATTATGGTAGATCATGACTGGTGGATTCTCGGGATGGCAATGGGGTGGGGTTGGGCCGGGCCGGGGAATAGAAATCCCGACCCTGCCTCCACATACACCCCATTTTCCTATCCCTAGCCGTCCCCACCATGGGAAAAGGCGGGGATTCACCCTCGGCCCGCCGGGGATAAAACAATCCTCGGTCCTGACCCAACAGGAAAGTGGGGGCCCATTTAGACCTAAAAATATTTATAAAGATTTTTTTAGAAATTTTTTTTCCTCCGATATATTTTTATTCAAAACTTTTTAATCATTTCAAAAACTTTTGTGGTGACTTCTAATGGTTCACGTATTTATCATACACTAAATTAGTAAAAGTAAAATTTATAATTTATAATTTTTTCTTTTTTCCTCTTTTTCCTCTTTTATTTTATTTTATATACATATATAATCATATATAATATATATAGTCTACCTAGAATTTATATAGTATATATATATATATATAAACGTATATATAATCGACCTCTATAGGTATATGTGTGTGTTATATAATCTACTTATATATAAATAAATATATACATATATATAATATAATATATAATATATAAAATATATGTGGAGCGGGCAGGGTGGGCCAGGCCGGGGGCGGGGGCGGGGATCATGCAATCTCCGTCCCCCGCCGTCCTTAGCCCCGTCCCCGCTTAAATTGCGGAATTCCTAGTGGATTCATGCTTTGAAGTCTTGGTCTTTCTTTTCATAGAAATGCCTAGTTTTTCCAATTATGGTCCTCAATGCATAATTAACACGTCTATTATCTTCCAATAGTTCTTTTTCATTGAATGAATATAAAATATCAAATACACACTCGAATTATTTCTTCTTATTTTGCACCAGTTTTGGCGTTCATTGTGTGGTTGACTTGGACCACTATCCCTTTCTGTTCTTACTGATCAAATAAAAAACAATTGTAATATGAAAGTCATGGACATAGCTCTCAAAAACTTTGCTCACAGTTTACCTAAGTCTCGATCTTTCCTCAACTGTGACGTGGTCTTTCGATATTATCAAACCTTATTGTTTCATTGGAGTTAGATATTTCATTATTGAACATGCTTTTCTTGCATATATAACAATCTCAACCACATTCATTCATCAACTAAAGATCTAAACTATAGAAAATTATTCAAATCGTTTGGCCCTACCTACTATTTTCTTGCACCAATTTTACATTCATGGAGTGGTTTACTTGGACTATTAATGTAGTTCCTGCAAATCAAATATGTAGTATATATAAAACTTCATTCACATAATTGTAACATAAAAGTCATAAATGGAGAAATCTCTCAAAAACATTACTCCTCCACTTGTATTGCTACTCTATTTCATGGCTTGTTTAGCCACAAAAATAGAACAACATCTCACCACAGATAAATCTGCTGTTCTTGCGTTGAAAGCACATATAACTTCAAATCCTTACCAATTCTTATCAAACAATTGGTCTATTGCATCCTCAGTCCGTAATTGGGTTGGAGTCACTTGTGGCTCTCGACATCAAAGAGTAATTTCCTTAAATATTTCTAGTACGAGTCTTAATGGTGTTATATCTCTTCAAATTACAAATCTCTTATTCCTTATTTCTCTTGACTTGAGCAATAATAGTTTCTAAGGTAATTTGTCCTTCGATTTATCTAACTTGCACAAATTAACAGTCCTTGATTTTTGATGGAATATGCTTAATGGAGAGCTTCCGTTGCCGCTTGGCTCACTGAGTGAACTTCGATACCTGAGACTTGATTACAATAATTTCTTGAGTCTCATTCCACCTATTATATTTAACCCATCTAAGTTAGCAATGTTGTCTTTGTCGAGTAACTATCTAGAGGGAACAATTCTAAAAAAGTTAGGAAAGCTTGATAGACTAAACTTATTAGATTTTAGTCTTAATAAGTTTTTGGGTTCTTTACCATTTGAAATTTTCAACATCTCTATCTTAGAAACTCTGCAACTTTCAGGCAATAATTTTTCTGGTAGTCTTCTGATAACCAATTCGGAGCATTAGCAAGTGTACTAGATCTCGTTTATAGTAACAAGATTGTCCCATAGAGATTAGAAATTAAAACTCATTCCAATGAAATTAATTCTAACTTGAGGCTAAAGAAAATAAATATTCTAATGATTGTTGTTTTTAAGAACTATATTGAAATAATTAAACTAGCACTTTCTTTGGGTAAAGATTGTAATGAGATGATCTAAGGCATATGAATTTACCAGATTAACTGTTATATTATCCAAGCAACCTGTTATTCTAGTGTATTCTGTGTCAGTCAATAATCAATGTCTAGAGTTAACCAATTTCATTTTTCAAGGTATATTAATTATATTCCTTCAAATAACCCAATTATATTTCTATGTTGAATTCAATTCAAAGGAATGCATGCAAGAACATGACATTATAAGATCACACAAATCATGCAAATATATTTTTATTTCACATGTAATTTGTGGTCTAATTCCTATCCTAATTAACTAGGTCATCTTCAAATTTTCTTAGTTAATGATAAATCAATATGAATAGTGATCAAGCATTCAATTGCTCTAAGTACTATAATCCGACAAAGACTTACCATACCCTTAAAATAACGAAATCAAAAGATAATATAACAATCAATACTAGCTATATCACGATCTTAGAATAATAAATTAATGCATAATTGAAGAGAAATTCAAGAACAAATTAAAAGAGAAGATATGAAAAAATATCACAATGTTCTAATAAAATCTCCCACTTTGTCCACGAGTAGCCTTCAATATGCGTCCAACACTAGAAAATCCTCTCAAAATTATAACCAAAACAAGTCCCAGGAAAATAATGCAGAACTCTACTGAAAGGGAAAAACAAAAATTATCTCTCGTTGTTCCCTCTCCTCAAAAACCCCTTCTTTGGCCTTAATATTTTTCGCCTTATTGAACCGAATTGAAACCCTTGTTGGAATCCGTTAGAGAGTTCAATCCGACTCCTGATTGATGAATCCGGCCCATGAATACACTCTTCTAATAATGTGAACTTTCATAATTCACTCTTCAACCCTTCAAATAGTAAGTTTTTTGTTCAAGTCCCTGAAAAAATCAAATAAACACAAAAGAGAGTAAATTGTCCAAATAAAGCAAATATTGCATTAAATTATAACATGATTTATTTAGAAATCACCCAATATATTCAATGCAATATCAATACATCAAATTCTCCCACACTTAGGTGTTTGCTTGTCCCCAAGCAAAAAGCAAGTTTAAATCAAAATGCCAACACACAAAGGCCTCAAGATCATATCTCAAATGCTTCCCTTGTTCATGCCGATAAAACAAATGCTCAAGTACTCCTCATAACAAATGCAAGATTTGTGTTAGTGATGTAGTAAGTAGTAGTGCAAAACAAATACTCAATAATGCCCTCAAGTCATTTGAAGAATAGAGTTCAAATAAATATGCATTCCATAGGCTTACTCTTCAGACTCTCTTTCCACTAATTGAGGTATATCATGATTCCACTTAGATCAAGTAGGACTTTAGAGCTTGTAATGTAAGGCTAGGGAGTTGGCTAACAATCGAAAGATATAAGATAACGAAATACAAAGAGAAGAGAGCTTGCAAGAAAAAGGTGATCGCAAAATATAGCAAAGACTCCGATCCTTCGCTTACCCCAGTACATACCAACATCCCATGCCCAAATTCTCATTCCATGATCAAAATGCATGCTGAGTAATCTTTGTATCCTCACCATTACAATTGTTGCAAGAAACATCAACACAGTGAAAATTCAGTACCATAATGGCCTTACCACCAGCCTAGATCAACAACTATGCTCTTCTTCTTGTGTTTTCTTTTATTTTTTTTCTTTTTTCAATAAAATGCTGTTTTTTTTTTTTCAACATCTTTTTTTTTCAACACTTGCACAAGGTTCATTGGTTTCAGTAAGTGTAATTTCAGTGTTCCCAACACTAGCACCACCTATAGCATTTAAGGTTGGCTCCAAAAATGATATTAATCAAGGAAAACAAGGGGGTATCAACCAAACCTAAAATAATATTGTGTAAACAAATCGTGATACTCCCTCGAGATCTTCCTACTTAAAGCTGTAATGTTCCTTCACAAACTTGTAGCCTTATCCCAATGAGTAGTAAAAGAATTGGAGTATTGTTAGCCCTAAGGGTTTTCTTCTATATTTTGATTTATGACAAACATTGATATGGACTAACTTGTCAATTTATTTTGATAGGACATGTTTGATCTTTATTCTTCGAAAGTCTTCAGATAAGAATTGTTGGCAACTTCTTCAACGCTGATTTCTAGATTAGAAGATCAAATGTGAAAATCAGAGTATGAGGAGTTATATATCAAGGAAGCTCTTTATGAAGAATGATAGACTAGGCAGTGTTGTTGAGGTATATTTATTAATTCTTATGTCTCCTTATCTTTTGATTTATTTGACTTTACCTTGAAACTTCAAAGGAGATGTTTTTCAAAGTTTTTGAAATTCACAGAATTTTAGATGGAACAGTTTGAATCCAAAAAGTTCATCCAAAATCTTGTAAACTGGATTAAAAAAGTTTTTGTCTAGGTAATGCCATTTTAGACTTACCTTTTGGATGCATCTTCGTCCAAAATCCGAGTCCAAAACTCGAATGAGTTTAAATAGAAAAATTTATAACCGTTTTTTTATGACCATTGGCACTCCACTTTTTGGCTCTATAAATAGCCCTGAAAGCAGGATTAGAGTAGAGATTTTTGAAACATCTATCTTAGAAACATTATTTCTAAATATTTTCAAAAATCTCCTTTTATCTAGCTTCAAAGTGAGTTCATTGTGTATCAAAGATAAAAATATTTTGTGGCTTATATCCGAGAGAACATCTGCTTAAGTAAGTGAGCTTATCTCTATTCTATTGATTTTCAATTCTCTGTTGTAGTGCAAGGTTGTGATGTAAAATCCATAGGGGTGAGCCTTGTGTTGGTGTATGTTCAAGGTTGTGTGGTAAAACCTATTGGGGTGATCCATGTTTTGTGTTTGTGTCAAGGTTGTGGAGTAAAACCTAGTGAGGTAATCCTTGATGTGTTTGAGAGGTTGTGGAAAACCTAGTGTGGTGATCCTCTCTTGTATGTGAAACTGTTTCATTAAGTGAGGTTAATGAAATAGGGTTGAATATCCTTAAGTGTGAGGCTTAAGATAATGGACGTAGTTTATTATTGATCAAACCACTACACATCTCTTGTCTTATTTTATTCAGTGGTTCATGTACTGTTTTTTGATGATCTTTCACTGTCTAAATCTGGATATACATCTACGAGTGCTTGGATAGCTTTCTATGCATCTATAAAGTCAGTCCAAGTATCTTGGTAATCATCCTTGTTCAGCATTTTAGACAATTCGGAAAAATTATTTTTGTTTGCCAAAAACCTTATTCACCCCCCTCTAAGGTTTTTCAAGTATAAATCAAGCCCTCGTAATGAGATAATAGGTCAATGCATTCACTACTTCATGAAAGAATTGAATACATTTAGGCACAAAAAGGGTGCTAGGGATAATTTACAAGGTAAGTTTGAAAAGCTCAAACTGTCTAAAAAAGGCCTATGACCATTGTTTCTAAACAAAATCATGAATGCTTTTTTATTTCGCTTCGGGAGGTATTAAAGTAAGTTCTAAAAGAATCAACAAGAATTTTCAAGAAAATTTGACTTGAAAATAATGTCAAGCATTTGTAAAGCACTACAATGGTCCATGGTGCGTGAAAATATTCCTTCATAAGTTATAAAAAGTATAGAACAAATGCTTTATCAACACAAACCAAATATATATACCAAGAAGATCTTGAATCCATTCAAAAATATTGTAGGAGAAGGCAAAAGGTAAAGTGGACTAATGCATGCATTATTCTTTCAAAAGATAACTCCAAAATCACTAAACAAGTAAAGCATGAAGCATGTAATGCCCCTCCTACATTTAAGGCTAGCAATGTCCTCAATACTAGCATTAAAAGTACAAGTACCACTATTCTCATCAGTGTCTGAATATGAGCACAAAGTATATACTCCACAATAACATTTTTAAATGCAGGAAATGTGTTTTTTTTTCAAAATAAAATTAACAATATCAAATAATGTCAAGAATGTCCAATGGAGAGAATGCACCTATATTTGACAAAATATGAGAAGGACAGTCGCGATTGCAATTAGTGGGCTCACATTGTGCACCCACAATTTTGAAGAAAAATCCATGCTGGGAGCGCGCCTGATTTGATGAAGGAAACCAAATGGTTGTCCTAAATGTCCCTTGAATTCAGCGCCTGATGAGATGCTAGCGAGCTGATTTCTGAGCTGGATTAGATGAGATCCGACGCCAGATAATTTCTGTTTAGGAAGTTTTGTTATGGTGGCTTGAGTGGCCTGGAAATTGGTGCCTGAATAGAGATAAAGGTGTGAATTTTAGCTGACCGAGCTCATTCTGGCGCTGAATTGAGCTCAGTCGTAATTTTGGCTCTGGAATCAACTCGGGTGGATCCCAGGCCTAATTCGGTGAATTTCGGTGCTAGAAATTGTCTCCTTCGTATGCCCATACTGCAACACTGACTTGGAATTGGTTTCGGCACAGGATTTCTCACCTTGGTGCCTATGTGAATTTGCACAAGGAGTCCAGTGTCGGATTTAATTCGTTCAAGCGCGAGAAAGTGTCTGTCCACGCATGGCGTGAATGGGTAAAAGCCTGTTTAAACCGACTTTAGCTCTGGATTACTATCCTATAAGGAATCCAATGCCGGGCTGGAATTGTTCAGGCACTGGAATTTTTCTGCCTTCTGACTCACAGGTTCTTACTGTGTGACCGCTTAACTGAATTGAATTACAAGAAAGAAAAATAATGAGATTTAAAAGAATAACAATAATATAGAAAGACGAGCATGGAAAAAATAAATTATAGTATTGGCTTCTCACGGGAAGTCATAAAACATGCATTAGGGTACAAACCAAGAAAAAATTACCTTTCTTATGGAGTAGGATCATCCACTCTTTATTTAATGACGCATTATCTTGGTTATTTTTAATGGAATGATTGGAGATTTTAACTCACTTTATCGCGATCAAAATCTTCACCAAAATAGCATTCTATAGCGTGATGCCGTTTGGTTCTTTCCTTGTAGAGACGGGCATTCCCATAGGCTTCCATGTGAAGTTTCCCTACCTCCTCATATTTATGCCCTTTGTAGAAAGGATCAGGAGGTCTTGCATCCAGACACAAGACACATTTTTTCGTAGCTTAATTCTCCTCTACTTCCTCACTACTTTTCTACAAACAAAACTCCAAAAGATCATTAAAGGTGTTTTCCTTTACACTTTCTTGAATAGTAGGCGAAACAGAGTCAATGAAATAACAAGAATCATTTTCTGTGGGATATTTTGTAGCCTTATAAACATCAAGAATGACTTCTTCCTCATGAACTCTAAGGATGACCTTACCTTGTTGAACATCTATCAAGGTTCAACCTGTACCTAGGAAAGGTCATTCTAAGATAAGAGGTATCTCTCTATCTTCTTCCATATGCACAACAACAAAGTCAGTAAAAAATATAAATTTATCCACTTTCACCAGTACATCTTCAATTATACCCCACAGATAAATTATAATCCCATCTACTAGTTGCAAAACCATGTTAGTTGGTCTGACCTCATCAGGACCTAGTTTCTTGAAGATAGATAAAGGCATTAAGTTTATACTTGCACCTAAATCACACAATGCCTTATTAAATTACAATTGCCCAATAATAAAGGAATAGTAAAAATCCTTGGATCTTTCATCTTCTGAGACAACTTCCTTTGTAGAACAACATAGCATTCTTCAGTTAACATCACCATTTCATGATCGTCAAGCTTGCACTTGTAGGAGAGAATGTCCTTAAAAAA
The DNA here is from genome assembly GCA_026120185.1 of Voacanga thouarsii. Lineage (NCBI taxonomy): Eukaryota > Viridiplantae > Streptophyta > Magnoliopsida > Gentianales > Apocynaceae > Voacanga > Voacanga thouarsii. The sequence continues at coordinate 10,639 of JANUWF010002517.1, forward strand.
CTTGGCATACCTTAGCATCTGCTCCAGTGCTTATGCAAAAGGAATGCTAATATGTAATTTTTTAAAATTTTTAAGAAACTTAGACAATTATTTTTCTACATTTTGATTTTTTAGTCTTTGATGAAATGGAATTGGAGGAACATAAGGTTTAGGAGATGTATAAGGTTTAGAGTCTCCCTCTTTAGAATCATCCTCCTTCGATATGTTCACTGATTTCCCCTGCCTTACTTTCCTTTGACTCTTCTTTCTTATTCTCCACTTCTTGAAGTCGTTTTGCACTACAAAGAGTCACGACATAGAGCTGCTCTCAAGAATGGATCATTCATCTGGGATGGTCCAAGCTTTTGAGCTCCCATGTAATTTTCTTCTTCCAGCATAGAAGGGTGAGCACCTGCATTCATATAAAATTTAGTTGTGTGACCATGCATTCCATAAATTGCACGTAACTCTCTATTGTTATTGCCTTCTCGAGTTATTAAAAGGCTAACTTGGTTAGTTAGCTCTGCTAGCTTTGAAGTAATGTTAGGTTGAGTGTTGATTTCATGAACTGCAGCTCTTCTACCTTTCATTACTTTTTGTTGAGAATTTCTAGCTAAATTCTCATATATGCTTTGCAATTCTTGGGCATTCTTATCTCTCGGATATCCACCTATGGCACTATCTACTAAAGTCTAACACATAGGTGTTAGCCCTTCATAAAAAAAACTGAGTAATCAATAAAAGAGAGAAACTATGGTGAGGACACTGGATTAATAACAATTTAAACCTATCCTGTGCTTCATGAAATTTCTCTCTATCTCTGTGCGTGAAGGAACTAATCCTTCTTCTATAATCCATGGTCTTTTGAGATGGATAATATTTGAACATGAATGTCTCATTCACCCCATCCCAAGTGCTCATGGATCCTTCAAGTAAACCTAGTAGCCATTGTCTAGCATCCCCTTTAAATAATATGGGAAATGTTTGAACCTCAATTCCTTTTCGAAAAGGTTGTTCAAAGGGAATGTTTGCACTATATTGTAGAATTCGCGCAAAAATCCCAAGGCATCCTTAGCTCCCAATCCATTAAAAGTTTGAAGTAGATGAAGATGGAAGTTTTTCAGCTTGTAATTCCTTGCAGCATTGCCTAACCTAATACATAACGTATTGGTAGCAATGGTGGGTATTTGTAAATCCCCTAGTCAAGAGTGAGCTTGGTTATTAGCTCCCAAGGGAGCCATTGGTTGTAACTGGTTATCTGGCCCATCATCATGTGTTGGATTTCCTCCGTTATTGGCCATTGCTTCAGCCCTCCAATTAGCTCGATCTTGCCTGCAAGGATGCTCAATTTCAGGATCAAATGGTATTAAATCCACAATACGGTTTCTAGACACGCACTACTTAACAACTTGTCCACAATATGCACACTTGAGAGAATGAAAGCAAAAACAAAATTCAAATTATAATTATAATCAAAAGAAGAAATTTTCAATTTACTAATCCTCAGCAACAACACTAGCAAGTGTATTAAATCTCGTTTATAGTAACGAGGTCGTCCCACAAAGATTAGAAATTAAAACTCCTTCCAATGAAATTAATTCTAACTTGAGGCTAAAGAAAAATGATTGTTGTTTTTAAGAACTAAATTGAAATAACTAAACTAGCACTTTCTTTGGATAAAGATTGTAATGAGATGATTTAAGGCACATGAATTTACTAGATTAACTATTATATTATCCAAGCAACCTGTTACTCTAGAATGTTCTATGTCAGCCAATCAATGTCCAGAGTTAACCAATATTTTTTTCAAGGTATATTAATTCTATTCCTTCAAATAACCCAACTATATTTCTATGTTGAATTCAATGCAAATGAATGCATTCAAGAACATGACATTATAATGATCACACAAACCATACAAATATATTTCTATTTCACATGTAATTTGTAGTCTGATTACCTATCCTAATTAACTAAGTCATCTTTCAAATTTTCCTAGTTAATGATAAATTAATATAAATGGTGATCAGGCATTTAATTGCTCTATGTACCATAATCTGACAAAGACATAGCACACCCTTCAAATAACGAAATCAAAAGATAATATAACAATCAATACTAGCTACATCACGGCCTTAGAATAATAAATTAATGCATAATTGAAGAGAAATTCAAGAATAAATTAAAAGAGAAGATATGAGAAAACAACACAGTGTCCTAATAAAATCTCCAACTTTGTCCACAAGTAGCCTTCAATATGCGTCTAACACTGGAAAACCCTCTCAAAATTACAGCCAAAACAAGTCCCAAGAAAATAATGCCTAACTTTACTGAAAGGAGGGGGGGGGGAATTGTCTCTCATTGCTCCCTCTCCTCAAAAACCCCTTCTTCGGCTTTAATACTTTTTGCCTCATTGAACTGAACTGAAACACTTACTAGAATCCGGTGGAGAGTTCAATCCGACCCCTAATTGATGAATCCGACCCATGAATGTGCACTCTTCTAATAATGTGGTTCAACCCTTCAACTTGTACGTTTTTCATTCAAATCCTTGGAAAAACTAAATAAACACAGAAGAGAGTACATTGTCCAAATAAAACTCATATATTAAATTATAACATAGTTTATTTAGAAACCACCCAATATATTCAATACAATATCAATACATCATCTTCCAAGTGACTCTTGCAACAAACTTCAAAGGCTGAAATTACTTGACCTATCAAACAATATAATAGTTGGTGAAATATCAAGGAATTTATCACAGTGTTCAAAGCTTCAGGCACTATAGTTGGACAAGAACAAATTGGAGGGACGAATAGTACCCAAGGAAATAGGCAAGATGGAGATGCTCAAGGAGCTAAATCTATCCGGCAACACTTTTTGAGGTAATAACTTCTATTTCATTAAATTGTCTTCTTTTGTTACAAAGCCAAATTTTTTTGTCAAAATAAGTCTCCATTAATTATTAAATCCTTATTTTAGGAAAAAAAATATTGACTTTTTGTATTTTTCCTGAATTTGTTTTATATTAATTATATGCATCTTCTGGAGCATAAAATCAAGATACCAAATTAAGTTTTTTAAGTTAATTTTAAAGTCAAGTACTTTATTAAAGCATTCCAATAATTAGTGGACCAATTTGAGGGAGTAGAAATATATTATTTTCTTTGTAGAATTATGTGTGCGTTAGTGGTGGTGAGAGCACTGATGCAACCATTATATTCTTTGCCTTCTTTGAATAGTTTTTTTTTAAAAAAAAATAGAGAAGGCTAATATTTGTTAAATAAATACTATCAAAATTTCAAATTCTAACGCTTCTCTAAATAGCAGGTTCAATTCCAAAAGACATAGGTAATTTAACTGCTCCAAAGACTTTAAAAATCGGTGGCAACAATCTTAGAGGTATGAATGATAATTTCATAAGCCTCCTTATAATTTATTTAAAAAAATAATAAGTCAATTATTCTTTCCATTTAGTTTAAAATATGTAATACAAAAAATTGAACAATTCTTTTTATTCAAAATAATTAGCTATACTAGAACAAAAATTTTTGTATAACGTTTTAGTATATTAAAAAATTGCTTACAAAATAATAGGTTTATATATATATATATATATATATATATATACACACACACACACACACACACACATATATATATATATACATATGTATATATATATAATATTGGCAGGTGAATTGCTACAAGAGCTCCACAACATTAAAATTTAGAGATTATTTATTTGTATGGTAATGACTTCACTGGCTCACCGACAATGATCTTCAACATCTTGACATCAAGAGAAATTAATCTTGATTTAAATAATTTGTTAGGAAGTCTTCTACAATTTTTTCCTCCCAATTTATAATGTCTTTATCTTAGATATAACAGTATTGGAGGAGTTATACTAGAAAGCATCTAAATGCTTCGAAACTTACTGAATTAGATCTTGAGGAAAACAAATTCACAGGTTCTATTCCTAATACAATTGGCAATTTAAGTAATTTAGTTTGTTTAGATCTTAGTGCCAATTAGTTGGTGGGATCTTTTCCATCTTCTCTCAAAGACTTGCAAAAGCTTCAATATTTAGTTCTATCTGATAACAACATAAGCAGAGGAAATTTGCAGAACCTTTGTCAAATAAAGAGTTTGCTATTAGCATATTTCAGTCAAAACCATATTTCAGAGTCATTCCAGAATGCATAGGTAATGCTACTTCTTTATTTGAACTTAGACTTAGTCTAAACCAGTTGTACTCCACCGTACCCGCGCAAGCTTATGGAACCTCACAGATCTCTTCCACCTTAACTTATCCTAAAACTTTCTAAGTGGTCATCTACCTCCAAATATTGGCAGCAAATTGGTATCCTTAGACACCTTGGACTTGTCTAATAATAATTTCTGTGGTTCGATTCTTGATTCAATTACAAAAATTTTAAGTTTGCAACAATTGAATTTGTCCTACAATAACCTATATGGTCCAATACCCAAATTCTCTTCAGTATAACGCAGAAGCTAGTTGCCTTTCTTGATTTCTTTTATAATAGTATCAGTACTTCATCTTTGGAAGTATATTTGTAATCTCTGTGTTTTTAAAATGTATTTAATTGATTTGTCTTCATTGGCATTGTTTTTTTCTCCTTGAAATTACAGTAAGTGTTTAGTCTTTCATCTATTGTCTGTGGTGGATATGTACATCCAATACCAATGTGCTGCAACAGGATCAATCATCAATTCATCTATCAAAGCCAAAAAATAAAAATAATAAAAAGACGACAATTTTGACTCTATATATTTTATTTGTTCTACCAAATTCAAACTAATTTGGCTAAAACTGAAACAATTTAATGTACAAAACTTTTGATAACTCACTCTTAATTACCTCTTTCTTCTTTCCATACATAGAAAATTTACAATTTAGCAGTTCTGCTTCTACAGTTTTATCCCTTTTCTGGCTTTTGGTTTGAAGCATGTAGAAATTTCTTTAACGTTTCTTCTCCCATAGGATAGGCAAACGCTATGCAGGTTGTGCTATGACAGGATCAGGGGAGACATCGGGCATTTGTTCCCTGTGTTCGTTGGCATTGCTACCCAGTTCTTGAATTTCCAGAATCTCGACTCTTGCATTCATCTTTTTACTTCTCTTTATTGTTGTATCCACTGGTACAAATCTCCCATAGACAACTACTCTGCATTATTGCTTATCTATCATGTGTGTCTCTATTTCTCATTAATTTCTAAATAATAATTAGTCAAATGCCTAATCATGAATTACAAATCAAACTCTAAAAGTAATTGAAAATTGATACAATTATTCAGCTTACAGTGTTGTTGACTTGGAGTATCACCATGAAGCCAAGATTATCAATGATTTTAAGAATTTTCAACTTTTACACATACAGCCTTACTAAGGTTAGATTATGACTGGTGGATTCATTCATGTTATGAAGTCTTGGTCCTTCTTTAAATAGAAATGTCCAATTTTTCCAATTGTGGTCCTCAATACACGATTAACACATCCATTATCTTCCAATATTTCTTCTTCATTGAATGAATTAGAAGATCAAATACTTCTCAAATTTTTTTCTTCTTATTCTTATGCCACGTTTTACATTCATGGCGTGGTTGACTAGAACTACTATTCCTATCCGTTCTTATTAATCAATTACACACTATATAATTGATTCTTAAAATAGTTACTAGATAAATTTGCCTAAGTTCTCCTTTTCAAAACTAATTGTATTTTTAGTGTACTTAGATTAGGGTTATATTAAGTTTTCTTTAAAATATAGATATTATTTTGAATTTTATAAAGAAATTACAAGTTCAAATATTAATATTACAATCTATATTAAATGAATAATAAAATTACTAATATCTTACAAATACAATTTATTTATATTAATTTTATTTTTCATCAAAATATTGGGAAAAATTCCAATCCAAGGTTTTTATGGTTGATTGTATCTTTGATCTTTGTACATATCTTACTACACAATTAAACTTACCTTTGCAAGGTATAAAAGGTCACGGAAATTGCTGATTTTTTTTTTTTATCTCTCAGAAAGACGGATGGATCCTCCTATATTTTTATATATCTACTTATTTCTATTTACAATTGATTATATATACATATATATATATATATATTAATTATATATAAATTTGTAAGGTGTTTGGATTTTTACGCTAATATAAAGAATCTATCAAAATTTTGATCATAACCAAATGTCAAATAAATTTTTGCCCAACTATAGGAAAATGACTGAATGCAGATTCTTTAAAAAGCTGCATGTAGTAATTCTTCACTCCTTATTCTGCTTTGTAGATACATTAGCTTTTAGCTTTGCCACGTATGTATTGAAGATAATGAATCATGAGCCTTCCAATTTCCTTCTC
>JANUWF010002518.1:0-17223 GCA_026120185.1 Voacanga thouarsii
ATAATGGTATGGAATTATGTGAAAAGGAATTTGATGAATTTTGTAAGAATGAAGGAATCATTCGACATTGTATAATGAGAATGACGCCTCAACAAAATGATGTTGCAGAACGTATATGAACAGAACTTTTTTAGAAAGAGCGCGATGTATGATATCAAATGTAGGGTTGACAAAGGATTTCTACAGCATGTTACATTGTCAACCGTGCTCCTTCTGCAGCTCTTGATTTCAAAACTCTTAAGGAAGTTTGGTCAGGAACGTCTACTAATTACTCTGATTTGAAAGTTTTTGGGTGTCCAACATATATACATGTAAATAATGAGAAATTGGATCCTAGAATTAAGAAATGTATTTTTCTTGGGTATGCTTCTGGAGTGAAAGGATACTGATTGTGGTGTCCAAATCCCAAATCACCAAAATTTGTAATTAGCAAAGATGTTACATTTGATGAATTGTCTATATTAAATTCCAAAAGGGAGTCTTCGAGTTCTTCTCGTGCAGATGAATATGGTACGTAGGACTAGTCCTTCTAAGTTGACTTCTTCTATTCAACAAAGTACAGTACTGGTATATGTTGCCTCTAATGAAGTTGTGTTTTCTGACGAAGAAGTTCGAGAAGAAGAGGAATATTCCATAGCCAAGAATAGACCAATAAGAGAGATTCGATCACCTCAAAGATATGCAAATTTAGTGGTATATGCATTGTATGTTGTAGAGGAAATAGTTGGAGTTCGTAAGCCATTCAATGAGTGCCTAGACATCATTGGCATTCATTGTTTGTGATTTGTGGTCTTTGGAATTTTGTAGAGAAGGTGGAGCAAAACTGCTATGTTTGAGTTTAGAATGCAAGTCAAGGTAGAGATTTGTTGGGATGCCTTGCATCCCACATCAAATGTTGAAGAAATCATCCACTGCCATTAAAGGCTTTGTTTAGTTCTGAAGTCCCACATCGAATACCAACAATACTTCTACCTCCTCAAATGCCTCTGTATATTGAAGCCTTGTTTGGTTCTTGGATTAAGACACCAACACAAGAGTTTTAGTAGCTCTTGAGGCATTTGTTTTTTGTAATACTCTTGTTCTGTATTAGTAGTGTTTTAGTGACTTGGGAACACTTTCCTAAAGCCTTGTAAAATTGTCTTCTTCACCATAGTAAAGTTTTTGTTCCGCCTCCACCTGTGGGCATAGGTCATTTGACCGAATCACGTAAGTCCTTCTATCTTTTTTATATCCTTTCTCGTTATTTTTTTTCTCTGTGTTATTTTTTTTATTATTTCTTTATTATCGTCTTGTGTGGTTTTGCCATTGGAGTTTTGGTTTGTTCCTAGAACCTATCCCTAACAAAGATTGCCAACAAGATAGAATCCAAAAATTAATGAGTCACATCAGATAGACATCTGCTTTTTGTATAGGCTGCTTCTCTGGAATTTGATAGTTTTTCAAATGAAGAAAGATCTATTATATATTATGTCTTTGTATGGGAAAAGCCTAGAAAGGTGAACTTGTTTTTCTATCTCGGATTGAATTTTAAAGAGTCTACACTTTTTATTAGCAAGTGAACAGTCTTCTTTATAAAGTGGTTGCAGATTAGATTTCTTGGAATTTTAGTCGTCTTCGTAGAGGATTCTGTATTTTATAAAGTTACATTTTACCAAGAAATCAAATGCTTTGCAGATTTGCCCGCACAACAAGAGCACCTGATACTAAAAGAGGCATAAAGGTGAGATCTTTTAGCTAATTAATAAACCGCTTATGTAACATTTTTAAAGCTAATTTACATTTGTAAAGTTTTTAATGTACAAATTATATATTATTATACTTCACAAAATTATATATTATTATTCACAAAATTTATTAATAAAATTAAGAAATTATAATAAAAAAATTACTGATCCTGAGCTTGGGCCTCCTACCTAATGTTAGAAGAATAAGTTAAGAAATTAGAATGTAAAGTCTCACTAAAAATTCAATCTAATACCTCCCAAATTTCTAGAATGCCCTGATCCCAAGCTACCAGAAAATAGCTTATTAATTATTTTTTTACTAGCAATATAATTGAAGAGTATAATAGGGCTTTCAAAATAAACCATTCGCGTCTCATTCATTAAATTTACAAATTGCATACACAATTACTGACCAAAGAAATACTCCCATTCAACATCTGAAACAACAAGACAAATCGAAGGATAAGGATTTGATATATATCAGAGGACAAAGGTTACAGTACTATAATTAAGGAACCTGTAAGATTGCAACACACAGAAAATCCAACAATATTTATGCCGGCCCAGTTCTCAGTCACTTAAGATAAGCTGTTGTCTTCCCCTTTTAAGATCAAAGGCTATTTTGAGTTTTCAGGAGAAACTCTGCACAGTAGATATGTTTATAATTTGAACTTCAACAATCATACTATCATCCACAAGAAAGCCCTTTGAAGTATCTTTCAGGTCACTCAAGGATAGGAATTTTGAAAAGCCGAAGGTTTCACCTGAATTGGTAAACCGATGATGAGCTGCAAGAAGAATTTTCATAATCATTTTTTCCATCCAAGAAAATATGTCTATGACTGTGAGTAAACATGTTGGAAACATTAAATGCACCTGTGCGTTCATAGTCATTTTTACCCTTTTGGTCCTGAATTTTAAGCTTGTATTCTACGTTTACACCATCTGAAGTTTCCAAATCAACTATCATCAGAAAGAGAGAGACAGAATTGCCGGCACCACCAGAATGGCCATTCGGAAAAAAGTCCTAATTTCCTGAACTAGCAGAAAACACACATGAAAGAATTGGTATTGGGCTAAATATGTTGTAATTTGACATATTCTAGATGGTTATCAGACACCATAAGACTGATCGCATACCATTTAATCTTTCCGAGAGTGAATATGTCAGAATAATTGACTTCATCAGCTAAACTAGAGAATTGACAAATCTTCCATGTTTGCCTGCCATCAGCATCACCCAAAAGGGAGCAGTTCAGACATTCTCCTTTACTTGTCCGACTGATTACCAAAATTTCTGCTCCAAATACACATTTGTCATGAATGAGATACCCATTGCTAGCATCATGGAAGATGTCATGTGGCAGTAACCGTGGAAATCCCCACTCCATCTTCATTTCATCAAAGCGCCGGACTTTCCCCAGGGCATCTAATCATGGATTTAAGAACCACGAATGTTAACAGAACGAAATTAAAAATCGAGCAATGTTTAAGTTAGACTTTGAGGATAGTTTAAGGAATATGGATCTGTAAAAAAGAGAACCTTGGATTGTCAAGTACTTTCCTCGAATCTGATCAAGCACAAAAAGTTTGAAGTTGACATGAACTTCCCAACAAAGAGGTAAAGCTTTTGTTTCTTGAATTACTATGTACATGGAGATGTATCCCTTTCCATTTCTTTCTTCATCACCATTTGGGTACAGAGACAATTTCCTTTCGATGGAAAACAAAAAAGAGTTTGAGCTTTTCTATATCTTAATGCTTCAAATGTTTCAAGAAAACAGTGAACGAAAAAAAGGAAGTGATCATGTATAGAATTTAAAAGAAAATTTGAAACCATAAGGAAACAAACTCAACCATTTGTATCCACCAGCTTCAAAAATCTTCGATTCATAACTCTTTGCACCAGTTTTTGACAGCAGTGGCTGCAGATGTGAGAAGGACTTTATCTTGATTATGTAATGAGCTGGTGGCAAGTATCTGAAGGATCTTGTAACAACTGTAAGACATCAAAAGGTTGAAACTGAAATAAGTCCTTCTTTGACTCTGTCCTTTACTCTCCCATGTCTTCATGACGAATCTTAGCACGGAAATAAATAATCTTCACATGTTATAGTTCTTTACATGTACAAATTGTTACAAGAGCACGTATACCTATCAAGTGCCTCATGTTTCATCACGAAGGTAAAACCACAAAAGTTGTAAGGGACAAAAGAACAAAAAAAAAAAACCAATTACTTTGTATTAGTCACAATGTAATTGGCCTCTCACAGATTACAATTTCTCTAAGAGGAAAAAAGAAGAAAAAAATCGTTCGTTGAGGTATTCAAGTCTCGTTTAAAGAAATCAATGTGGAGATACTCTTTTTTATGTTCATTTATTTATTTAATAAAGAATTGCTGATCGTAAAACTCTTAACATGCAAATATCATTTCAGTTTGCAAAGTATAATGCTTTAGAAAATAATTTGTTTGACATAAAGAGCACACAAAAATTTGGAAAGATATTCTACAGACTATTTCCAAAACACCTTTGCAGAAATTAAGCAAAGTAGATAACCTCTAGACTACTTCCCTCTCATGGATTTTTCTCCATAGTTATCAGTACAGTGAACAAAATACACTACGTTAATAAGCTTGTGGCTATCAGTAAACACTTGGTAACTTTACTAACAGTAAACAAAGTCCCTAATCCTCACTGATGATATGTACGTAGGGAAAGCAGATATGTGAGGATGCAGCAAAGGGAATCGCAGGCAGTTAAAAAGGGCTTACCATCAGCACAATCGCAAGAAGGGATAAGATGGCAATATTTATCCTCCATGCTGATGAATATGCTGCCTTGTTTTTTAATATTCTGATTTGGAGATTGACGAATACCTTTTTCTTCCTAGTTTTGCAGGAATCAAGAACTTCAATGCCGAAGAACTATGGGCAGGAAGAAGACGAGGAATCACATGCAGAAAGGCCAGGAGTAGACTTGAGACGACTTGAGAGCGATGAATTTGCAATATTGCCTATAAAAACTTTGGAGGACGCGGGCCAGGTGATAAGGTTATTGTCCCTAAAAGTTGATACCACTAATTTATCTTCTGTCTTTTTCTTTTTTAAAAGTAAAATGGTCAGTCTCAATTGAAACTTTGCGCGCAAACTCCTTAGATGGGAAGGAAACTTGCTGGGGGAACTCCTTAGACAGGAAGGAACCTAATGTTTAGTTAGCCTAGATAAATGAGAGGTTCTTTGGAAGAATTCATAATTGGTAATTAATTAATGTTCTTGGTCACGTTCGATTTTTGGTAGGTATTAAAATTATAAATTCGTTTAATTATCAAGATGCGTAAGATGTGAAAAAAATACTCACAATCTTTATTTTTCAAATTTAGGTGCTTGGTTTATTACTTATATATTTTGGAAAAAGAAACTTATTTTTCAGGTATAGAAGAATAAATGCAGAATTATGGGAAATGAATTCTGATTGAGTAGTAGTATTATGATTGTAATACCCTACTACATTGCATCTTAGAAAATTGAATAATTGATTAAATTAACTCCACATTATAAATTAAATGCATTATTTGTGAATAATTTGTGTATTTATTATTTGAATTTTTTTTAGAGAAAATAATTGCATCAAGGTAATTATTTCTATGATTCGTAGTAAGTGATTTATTCATAATTAATTATTATATTATATATTTGTATTATGTGTAGTAAGTAATTTAGTCAAAATTAATTATTGTATCATATTTCAAGGGACATTATAACAATGAAATTCCCTCTTAGAAAATGCTCTCTCGAACAAATTTAACTTTAATTAAAAATTAGTTTTGTTTGATAATTTAAAAGTCTTGGTCAAATCTAAAATACGCTTAATTTTGACTAAGTGACCCAATTGCATTATTTGACCCAAGACCCATACCCAGGACACATGAACTATCTTGACCCATTACAAACACATTAAATTACAACCCTTGGATTTAGGGTATATTTTAACAAACACATCTCAACAGTTAAATCAAAATTACCCTAGTATAAAAATATCATTTTCTCCCATTTTCCCCCTACCATGGCTGGCTGCCCCTTCCCAAATCCTCTCAAAATTTTACTTTTCATAAATCACCAACACTCTCCCCAGGTTGGCCAGCAGCTTAGCTTCTCCAAGACAGAAAGCTATTTTCTCTTGCACTTTGCTAAACAAGTGTAGTCTTCCCACTCCTACAACCTTTCCTCCTCCATCCATCAAGAGATTCATCACTTATTTTGAGCAAGGAGGGTTGTCATTGCTGTGTAAAAGCTTGAACAAAGCACCAATTTAAGGTGAGTCTTCAAGAAAAACCACCTCCATTTTCCACTTCTTGTTGGCCAAAATTTAGCCCCCTATTCAGCTCAACAAGTCTGATTTTTTACACCATTTTTATGTGTTATTTAGCTTAGAACTATTAGGAATCAAATAAAGATGTCACCTTATAGCTGAAAATGCATTTTTCTTCTTTTTCTCTTCCTCTTGTATGATTATGATAGAAAATCATATAATCTATCCAACTCCATAAATTTAATTTCCCTGCCCTTTTTGTATGAACTAGTGAAGTAAAGGTGCTACATTTATGCCAAAGAGATGTTATGTGATGTGAATATGAAGCCTTGAGTGTACAAAACTACCCTCGAAGTTTTTGCTGTGTGAATTTGATAAGATACACTGTTTTTGTATAGCTGAGTGAAATATGATGTTAATGCTGGCTTTGTGCGAGCTTTGTTGATGAAATGGTGTAGACATAATATAGGCATGATATGTTGAGTTTGGGTTATCATATATAACTAGGGTATGGAGATTTGATGTTGTCTAGGAGCTTATAGTGTCATGACAAAAATAGAAGAATGTTGGTTGCTGTAAAATCTAAAAATGGGTGTTAATTGGGAGATGGAAATTTGTAATAAGAATTCTAGAATTTGAGCTCTTAAAGATTTTGTGATGCGTAGGATTTGTATGGTGTGGGATTAGCAAGAATCAACTGAAGAAAATATACCTAAACGACCTTTTGCACAAAAATTAGCCTAAGTTGTGAAAACTAATGTACGAAAGGATCAACATTAAATACCCCAAAACCCCTTTTTTTTGAATTAATTTTCTCATGAGGATGTGAGGAAAATTTTAGAAAAAGAATCACCGGAAAAGCCTTTGTAATTTGGGAGATATGAATTTTTCAAAATCACTTCTCAAGGCTGGTTACTGTTCTGATGCACTATTTTATAAAATTCACTTGAACCATTTTTTAGAAGGATCTTGGGAAAATAATTACATGGAAATTCAGAAAACATATCAAGGTACTAAACTGGAAGTTTTTGTAAAAAAATAAAATGGTTTCCTTGATTAATTAAGCGAGTGATTTTGACCCATGTTTTATACTAAAAGCAGAGTGCTGTGTTTAGAGTAGAAAATGAATTTATACAAAACAATAGCTGTAAATGTTTTGAAAATTGGCTTAAATGGAATTTGTGAGATGTTTAGGATCATGGGAAACATATTTGTTAAGACTTTGATGATTTTTCCAATTAATATGATTTTGAATAATGATACTTTGCACCAATATAAAATAAGATTTTTTAAACTTTAATTTTTGCAAAGCTATTTGATTTCTTGGTGTGCTTGGTTTATAATTTGGTGTTGGTGCTGCTTGATTAATTGAAATATTGTGTGGTTAATTAGAATTGCATTGTTGATTAGGATTTTTGTGACTAATTAGGATTTGCATGAATAATTATGGTTTTGCATGTTAATTAAGACTTTGTTTGGTCAATAGCGTTAATAAGGAAATTAGAGAATTTTATACTATATGAATTGTGGATGCTTTAATAGATTATTGAATTTCTTGATGGGATTATAATTAATTAAGCTTTGTCGCTAAGTGTTTAGATTACTTAAGACCCAAGTAATTCCCTAATTATTTAAAGGTCTTGATTAACACTTTATTTAGATTAATATAAAAAGGAAATTAATTCATATATGTTAAATATATGTTAGACATGAAGGACTTAGGAAGGGGAAGTGGAGTAAGAACTCGATTTAGTGAAGACGTTTTGCTAATCTTGGACAAGGTAAATCCTTGTATCCCAAAGCATATTTTTGCAAATGCATATTATGAAATGTGAAATCTTACTAAATATCATGATTTTAATTATGCAAGATTTTGTATATATAATGTATGCTTAATTTCATGAAAAGTTTATACTTATAGCATGAAAATTATAACCTAATTTATGAGCCTATCACTTGAGGAAAATACTTATGTATGTAAATGATACCTATCATAAATATTGGTTTTCTTATAGTTTATTCATTCTTAAGTATTCATGTGAAGCTTTTCATGAGTATTATAATTTTGGAGCCTTGCATCAAATATATGCTCTTCATGAAAATATACTTATACATTTCATGCATGGAAAAAATATTACAAAAAACATGGCATGAATTTTCTTTATATTAGCTCCGAATATTAATATGTCTTGGGTAAATTTTTAGAACGGATATAAGAAGGTTTGTTTTGGAAATCTTAGGCAAAATGTGCTTTTCAATTTTGATGGGTCTGAATTTAGAAAATGGATTACCTACAACTAGAACAACTTTTTTATTTTAGTAATGAAATTATATATTCCACATCGGAATGGGAACTCCTTGAACTATATCAAATTTAGACATTAAGTACTCGGTGGGTAAGGTACTAGGATTAGTTCGTGTTAGTTTAGGAGAGACTACTGGAAGATTGGTCATCTCCAAATGCCTGTCTTTTATCAAATGGGATGTTAGTTCTAGGTGACCAAGCCAAGTCCTTAGCTAGCAACACGGTTTTCTAGTAAGTAAAACTGGTGTGTGGATGTGTGACATCCACTTGATGGATTAGATGAGAGAAATTTTTGAGGGTATTCTCGCTGTAAGGATGTACACCCTACATGTTAATTTTTGGCTTAGTTATGTCTTAGCCGCTTAATACATATCAAGATTAACGTGGAGAATTTGGTTCCAAAAATTTGCATAAATGAAAAATATGTTCCAAAAATTGTGTTGTGTAATTTAACATTTTATCCAGTGAGGACTTTGTTTAAGCAATATAATACAACATACTCATTCATTTTCCCAAAAATTTAATTTTACATAAAAGTGAATTTCATTATAAGCATATCCATTCAAATTATTTTCATCCATGCATCATGACATTTATTTCAAAAATTATGCTACGACCACACACCTCAGACTTACTAAGATTATTTATAATCTCATACACTTTCTCTAATCATATTTTCATATGGATGTAAGTTTATCAAGATTGGGACTTGAAGTTCCATTTTGTAATAGTGATAGGTCTTGATACATTTAAAATCTTTAATTCTGGTTGGATGATTGGATTCTCTTTTAGCCAAGTTTGGAATTTATATTTTATCGGTCATGACAAATTTCTTCAAGATGTAATTTACATCAAAGTGTCAAAGATTTATTGATGTGTAAATTTTGGGTGTATAAAAATAAATAAATTTAAATCCATCCTTTAGTCAAGTTTTAATTAAAACATTAATCCCAAAATACACATACGAGCAAATATACTCATCTAAGCATAGTATAAGGAATTAACGAGTATCAATCCTCAAAGGAACAAGTACACACTAATCACTTTTCATTCATTATTTAACCGACCCAATAAAGTGAGAAAATAATAAAAATAAAAATAAAGGAACATATAAAACTCAAGTATGTAGGAATATGCAATTTAGACAACTATCCTTGAATACATGATAACGAATCATCTAGCAATTATCACAAGTAATCATCATATTGGCATCATGAAGAAATATAAAGTAAAATTCAATCGTTTCCCAAGTCATGAATTCACTTACATAGATTCCATTTCTTTCTCAATCCATAAAATCACTATCTTTTGATTAAATCAAACCAACATAACCAAAACATGCATTAAACTCAATTCTTCATAAACTTGAAATTAGCTAATGACCCTTTACTCTAGGTGAAATCAAGTAATCTTTGATTACTTTGGTCCTTTAATCTTTGACAAATATGAAATCAATGTAATGAGCTCCTAACATTGTTTCCCAAGTCAATTAGAAGAACCCGCATCAATAACCAATGATAACAAGTAATCAAATACCAAAGATAATAAAGATTTGATCAAATAACTAAATTAACACAAAATTTTGAATCCCAAAATAATGTCAAATTACAAATAAAACATTGAATACATCATTGTTTAAGAACAAAAAAATAAAGGTAAAAGAAAGCACTCATAAACAAGCCTCCTTATTCTCCCTTGAAGACTTTCTTCACAACCTTTCTTGAATGGTAAATCTCTCATTCTTTGAGTGATTGGAATTTTTTATCTTGGATTCACTTTCAATCCCTCATTCCTCTTGTGTTTTCTCTTACTTTTATAGGCCTCTTTGATGCTAAATATGTTGCTTGAGAAGTCTTGGCTGAGTAGTATTCGAAAAATACCAAAATCATTGTAAAATTTTCAAATTCGTGCATAGAATTTCGCTTGTACAGAATGGACCTGGCCCTGGGTCCTTTCAACGCACCTGGCACCAGGTCTATTCTATTCATTCCTAAATTTTTGCTATGTTTTGTCTGCTGTTCTAGAATGGACCTGGTGCCGAGTACACTGGCTGGTACTGGCGCCAGTTGTGTTCTGGAATTTCACCAATTTTGCTTGAAATTAACTCAAATCTATACAAATTTGTCAGAAATACTTTTCACATGCAAAATGTCAAATAGAAAGGAATACACCTGGTTTTTACATCAAAAGTATCTCAAATTATCCTCAAATAACTAGGAAAATGGTGATGATTTTAGCCTCTATCAATTCCCCCACACTTGTGTTGGGAATGTGCCCTCTTAGACTTGGTTTCTGATATAGAAAAATTGAATGTTTTAATAAAATAATTTATTTCAGAAATCGTTTGTGAATTTACATTTTGTTTGTGCACAATTTCATTTGGAAAAGACCTATTGTGTTTAAGTAAGTGGTCCATGTGAATGGAGGTCTTTCACAGTAAGGTATAGATCATGGATTGCTTAACACATAAACATTTGTTCTTAACCGATTGATGAGAATGAGAATATCATCATGTTTAGGTTATTATGTTATGAATTCTAAATGGGGAATAGCTTACCTTTAACCGGTGAGTAGTCCACTCGTTTCATGACATAAGCGTATTTCGAATACGTAGAATAAGACCAGTAGTAGTGGTTTCTAAAAGTACTATATGGTAGAAACCTAGACTACTACCGCTACAGCGTGGACTAGTACTCTATGGCTTGAGTATGAGTTGGTGGTCTGGCGAAGCTGGAAGCATATACTTTGATATGCTATAGTTGAGGTTCTATCGTAGGGCCAATATATTTACATGTTGGGTTTATGTGACTAGTTAGTTAAGATAGACTTGTACCAGATAGTTTCTACACTATATCGCCCTTTGTGGTTGTCTAAATGATATAAATATCCAGGGCCCTGGGAAACATGACTTGGATGTTTACTTTAGGGTAGCTCCCTTGGAAAGCGGAAACACTCCAGGAAGTCGTGGTTCATTGGACTAGAAGCCTAAGGATGGTAGATGTCATTTAAAGGGGTGTTAGTACATTTCTTCCTCTCTAAATGTACGACGATGTGTAGAGGGGTATTTTAGTCATTTCACCTGTAGGTTGAAGACTTTGCTAATGCAGCATTGTCCTTGGGGTTAATATTTCCTTATGGTGATATTAGAAAATATTTAAAATGCAAAATACATCTATTTATATAGTAGGGGTATTTTGGTCATTTTAGTAGCCAAGACGATGTGTCTTTTTGGTCCTCGGAATAGCCCGTAAGTCCTAATTAATTTTTAGGTTGAAGAACTGGTCTCAGTTATAGAAGGTTTTATTTTATTTAGGAAGTCTAATTGATTATTGGACTGGAATAAAATAAATTGAGAGAAATTTATGATCTAATTTAATTGGTTAATTAATTATTCATGGCCGAGGTCCAGATTGAATAATTAGAAAATTAACCAGGACTTAAACTAGAGGAAAATAATTAATACTTAATTATTTATTGTGTTATTTATTTAATTAATCTCAAAAAATAAATAATTAAAGTTTAATTATTTTTTGGTTCATTTGGGCACAATAATTATTTATTGCGTTATTTATTTAATCCCAAGGAAAATAATTAATGTTTATTATTTTAGGCTTTTCGGATCCAAAAAAATAATAAATATTATTTTTGCCCAATAGCCTGGACAATAGGATTTTTCCGGACACAGTTCAGAAGAGTTTAGGGAGAAGCCAAAATTTATTTTGTTAATAATATTCGGGTGTTTCAAATATTAAATCCCAGGGATATTATTATTATCAAAATAATTATTTTTGGTTTCATGACCCTTGGCTTTCTGTGTAGAAAAATAAAATAAAATTTTAAAAAAAAATGTCTCTCCCTCTCGTGTGGCTGTTTGGTTTTTTGGCTTTCGATTTTCTTCACTGGCTTTTGGTTTTTGTTAACCAACATAAGAAGCTAAGTGAAGGAAGCCAACAGAGTGTGTGTGTCTGATCTTCTTCTCACCCAAATCTGTGTTTACCAACAAGGATTAGGTAGGGTAATATTCTGAGAATTGAAAAGCCAAGCATTGCACCAAAGGTGAAGGAAGGAGGGTGGTGGTTTTGAACTGGAGCTTCAACCCACGGGGAAGAAAGGAGGCTGTTCTTGTGCTTCAATCCATCCTACTACAATCTTCAAGGTTTAAGGCACCAAGAGGTATGGTTTTAATCCCTCCATACTGCTGCCATGCTGTGTTCATGATTTTATTTCTCTATTTTTACTCCCGTATGCATACTTCTCTATTTTTGCCAAATCCTTCAACTTGAACTTTTGCTTGTCCTCAAGCAAAACACTTTAACCCAAGAAAATCATCAAGAAAATACAAACCTTTACTCTTCCAAAAATTTTGAACCATAACAAGGATTATAACTTCCCTTCAAACTTTAGATAAAACTCTTGTCATTCAACAAAACCTTTGAAAACAATTCAAACTTTAAAACATTTGATAAGACATCACAAAACTCTTGAAGTCAAATCAATCAAGTTTATATCTTAGTCTAAGAAAATTATTTCACCCATCAAGTAAAAATATAGATAACATGAATCATATAAGTCAAGCTATCTACCAACTCAAGCACTATGAATCCAAAAATTGCACAACTCAAGTCATAATATAAGGAAAACACTCAAAACTTTCTTCCTTTCAATTTTTTTTCAATGACTTAGGGAATTGATAGCCTCAAGTGCATGAATTTCTCTTTGTACACTGTATTAGCCCCCTTTTAGTCATCACTCATCATTTTTTTCAACATTTTTCCTCTCTTTTGCTTTTGGTAATTAATAGCCTCAAGAAAGTGGATTTCTCTTAACTTTCCGTATTGGCTGCCATAATCAAGAAAAAATAATACTTTCTCATCTTTAAGAGGAAACAACAATCAATGCATTTTTATCAATTTTTCAACTCACCAAAATTTTCCCACAATTTTCCACTCAAAGATCTTTTATCAACTCATATTCCGTATCATAACTTAAAGCTAAGCAAAATTTAAACCCACAATACAAGAGTTAGCCAATAAACTTTCCTCACATTCATCATATCCTCCATATTCAAACTGGATGAGTCAAATAATATTCAAACACCAATGCATAAACAAGATTAATCCAAATTCTCAAGTCTTGAAAAATATCCTATCCAATAAACCAATTTCATAAAAATTCACCAAATGAATGACAAAAACTCATATTCAAGTAAGAAAAAGAATTATAACCTTGCTAATCAAAGAAAATCACCAAAAAATAAATAAATATTTCACAAAAAAATGATATGAAAAATATCTTCAATACCTACATTCTCCCCCCCCTCCCCCGCACACTCAAACGGGACATTGTCCTCAATGGCAAAAAATACAACAATGAAAGCAAAGCCAAGAAGACCAAAATAAATTAGGAGGAAGAATAGAGAAAAGACAATACTTCCATAATCATGTTCCACAAGTCAAGTTAGTTCCAAAATTTCCAAACTTTCAAATTTTCAAAATTATATTCAAAATTTTTGAAATTTTCATGGAACTTGGAAGAAAATTATTTTTCAAAATTTTCAAAGTAACTCAATACCAAGAAAACGCCAAAATAATTGATAAAAACTTGGATAAAGAATATTATTAAACCACCGCCCCACACTACAGAGTCCTCATTGACAAAAAATAAACACAAGAAGGCATCTCCAAAGGGACCAAAACTAATAAAGGGGTAGAAAGTTTAAGCAATACTCCCCAAGTGCAATAAAACGCCAATAGATATCAAAACTTGAGACAGAGAGAAGGGCTTGTCCAAGAGGACTTTATTCCTACCTATAAAACAAAACACAATGAAAAGCATAAGGAACAAAATAAAAAAACTAAAACACACTAAAACAAAAGAAAACAACCTAAAGAGAAATACTAAAAAACTTAAGAAAGTAAATAAAGGCACAACTCACTCCCCCATACTTCAGATGGAAAATATTTTCCTTATTACTAGGAAGTAAAAGACACTTAGCAACTTAAACAACACCACTCATCATACTTCCTTATCAAACCTTTGTAAAGGAAATTAAAGCTCAAAGTAGAAGATAGGCATTTTAGCCCTAGGGGCTTTCTCTTATATTTTAACTTATGACAAACATTGATATGAACTGACTTGTGTAATCTATTGTGGTAGGAGATGCTTGACCTCTACTCTTTTAAGGTGTTCAGATATGATTGTTTAGCAACTCTTTCGTGATTGATTTTAAGTATAGAAGATCAAAGCATATGGAGTTGCATATCAAGAAATCCTTATTAGAAGAACTTTAGACTAGGAAGTATTATTAAGGTATATCTATTAATTCCTATGTCTCTTTATCTTCCAATTCGATTGACTTTACCTTGAAGCATCAAAGGAGAAGATTTCAAAGTTTTTGAAAAACTTAGAATTTTGGATTGAATAGTTTGAATCCAAAAGATTCGTTCAAAATTCTGTAAATTGTGTTGAAATGTTTCTGCCTAAATAAGTGCCATTTTGGACTTACCTTTTGGATGCATCGTCGTACGAAACCCGAGTCTAAAATACGGATAAGTTTAAACAGAAAATTATATCCGTTTTTTTATTACCATTGGCACTTTACTTTTTTGCTCTATAAATAGCCTCTAAGCAAGATTAGTCATGAGATTTTTGAAACACTCTTCTAAGAAACATTATTGCTCAACATTTTCAAAAATCTCCTTTTATCAAAAAGCTAAAAGTGAATTTATTTTGTGTCAAAGGTAAAAGTATTTGTGCTTTGTATCCAAGTGAACATCTGCTCAAACAAGTGAGCTCTTTACTATTCTATTGATATTCAATTTCTATTGTAGAGCAAGGTTGTGGTGTAAAACCTAGTTGAGGTGAGCCTTGTTGTGATTGCGTGTGGTTGAGAGGTTTTGGAAAACCTAGTGTTGTGATCCTCTCTTGTATGGCGTATTGGTTGATTTCATTAAGTGGAATATATGAAATCTGATTGAAAATCCTTAAGTGAGAGCTTAAGGTAGTAGACGTAGATCTTGAAGGATCAAACCACTATACATACCGTGTCTTATCTTTTTATTTCTGAATTGCATTTTCATTTCTGGTCTGAATCTGAACACATATATATCAAAGAGTTCTTAGATTGCTTTCCTTGTTACTATAAAGTTTGTCCAAGAATCTTGATGATCTTTGTTTTTCTGCATATCAGACGATTCAACCTTTTTTAGTTTGCCAAAAACCTTATTCATCCCCCCCCCTCTAAGGTTTTTCAGGCATGATTAATATAGAAAGAATGGAGGTATTTGAAAAATGGAGGGTTCATGGAAAATAGTAGTTGCAATGAATGTACATGTATGACCCCTCTTCCATAACACTTTTTTTTTAGATATACAAATCAAGTTTCCAACACAAAGATATAAATTATGTCTGAAAAGTGTATAAACATTAGAATCACCACTTATCTCTTCGAAAGATTTGTCACAATTAAAATTCTCCTTTGAACTTAGTAGTAGATTTTAAAGATGGAATCAAGAAAATCTTGCTTTTCAATTTATAGTTTACACAAACTAAGTTACCTCCCTTTGAATGGGGTGGAGGGTAGAAATCACCAAGATCCTCCAAGGGTTTCTTAAAATAAATCATTAATAAATCCAACTCCTTGAAGGATGATAAACCCCATACATCATCATTGGGACTATTGTTCTCCAAGAAGTGAGAGAAACCTAAGAAATCATGTGACAAAGAAATATTAGAATTATGAGTACATAGAGTCGAATCGAATACCTCCCTTTCTACATTGGGCAATTGCTCCTCATATCCTCTTTCCTTTTCTTGGGAATTCTCTTGTTCAAGTGTATGGGCCCTTATGGCATCTTCAACTAACTTGGGTAGTTATGTTCTTTGATGGCTCATGAATTGGGATGCTTCTTCATGCCATTTAACAGATAAATTTGTATTGATGACAAATGAATGCATTAAGGCTTCAAGTGACGTCTTACAAAAAGCATCAATCCGAGCTTGTAAATTTGCCAAATTCTCATCATTGTAGCTCTTGTTATCTTGTGTCCAAAAGTAATTGTCCATGATGATATCAATCTCGCGCTCAAAGAAAAACAAAGATCAAATCGAACATAAAAATAAAAACAAACAAAAATAATAGAAAAAGAAAGAAAAAGAAAACCACACAAATGAGAAATATTCACAAACTACCTAATCACAAAAGTTAGTAGTATTTACAAGTATAACATGAATTAAGATAGTCAATTAATGCACATAATGTTGCAAACAACAAGATATAGCACCTATTTATACAAAAAATATATATACATATTTACATATAGACATATGGACATATAAATATATAAACATAGTTAAATTAATAAAATCCAAGCTTTCATGATATTGTTCCCCGCAACGGCGCCACAAACTTGATGCGTAAATTTTGAATGTATAAAAAATTAATAAACATAAATACATCCCTTTGTCAAGTTTTAATTAAAATATTAATTTCAAAATACACATACGAGTAAGTATACTCATCGCAAGCATAGTATAGGGAATTAATGAGTATCGATCCTCAAAAGAACAAATACACACTAATCACTTTTCATTCATTGTTTAACCAACCTAATAAAGTGAAAAAATAATAAAAATAAAAATAAAAAATATATACAACTCAAGGATGTAAGAATATGAAATTTAGACAACTATCCTAGAATAAAGGATAATGAATCATCTAGTAATTATCACAAGTAATCACATCTTGGCATCATGAAGGAACACTACAGGAAAAATCGAGTTTTGCGACGGCCAAAAACCGTCGCAAAACCGGTTTTACGACGGTTTTTGGCCGTCGCAAATGGAAACCGTCGCTATTTGCAACGGTTTTGCGAGGGCAAAAAA
>JANUWF010002521.1:0-71478 GCA_026120185.1 Voacanga thouarsii
CAAACCTGGTCATAACACTCTTTCAACAATTTAAATATGTCTAATTGGCCGGATCATTAATTGAAAGTTGTCATATTTGTAAATGCCTTTAGGTTTTACGATTTTTATTGATATTTGCTTGACGTACCAAAAATATATCCCATATCATTTCAAATCATCAGCACTTTTATAATAATGAATAAATCGAATGCACTTTGACTATTGACCTGTAAACGTCTGAACTTAAATGTATTGTAATCAACACTTTAGACATTGATATGCTGCACTACAAACATATCTAATATTTTCAATTCAACATATACCTTTTCAAACAACTTAAACAATAATAATCTGAATTAAGACCATAATATCTTAACTAAAACGCTAGGTTTCTGTAATTTTGTATATATTATTGTATCATGCCAAATATATCCAATGGTCTTCAAATTTGGTCATAACACTTTTTTTCTTAGAAATATAAACAAACATAATTCTAGTCGGATCATTAATTGAAAGTTCCTATCTTTGTAAATGCCTTAGGTTTTCGGTATTTTTGTTAATATTTGTTGGATTGCATGCCGAAATATATCCGATTATCTTCAAATTTGGTCATAACACTTTTATTAGCAATTTAAACAAATCTAATGGTCGGATCATTAATTGAAAGTGTCCTATCTTTGTAAATGCCTTAGGTTTTCGGTCATTTTGTAGACATTTGATGCGATTGCATGCCAAAATATATCCGATTATCTTCAAATTTGGTCATAACACTTTTCTTAGCAATTTAAACAAATCTAATGGTCAGATCATTAATTCAAGGTTCCTATCTTTGTAAATGCCTTAGGTTTTCGGTCATTTTGTAGACATTTGTTGCATTGCATGCCAAAATATATCCGATTATCTTCAAATTTGGTCATAACACTTTTCTTAGAAATATAAACAAATATAACGGTCGGATCATTAATTGAAAGATCCTATCTTTGTAAATGCCTTAGGTTTTCGGTATTTTTGTTAATATTTGTTGGATTGCATGCCAGAATATATCCGATTATCTTCAAATTTGGTTATAACACTTTTATTAGGAATTTAAACAAATCTAACGGTCGAATCACTAATTGAAAGTGCTTGTATTTGTAAATGCATTAGGTTTTCGGTATTTTTGTTGATATTTGTTGGATTGCATGCCAAAATATATTCGATTATCTTCAAATTTGGTCATAACACTTTTATTAGCAATTTAAACAAATATAATGGACGGATCATTAATTGAAAGTGACTATCTTTGTAAATACCTTAGGTTTTCAGTAATTTTGTAGACATTTGGTAGATTGCATGCCAAAATATATCCGATAATATTCAAACTTGGGCATAACACTTTTCATAGAAATTTAAACAAATCTAATGGTCGGATCATTAATTGAAAGTTCCTATCTTTGAGAATGTCTTAGGTTTTCGGTCTTTTTGTAGACATTTGGTGGATTGCATACAAAAATATATCCGATTATATTCAAACTTGGTCGTAACACTTTTCATATAAATTAAAATAAATCTAACGGTCGGATCATTAATTGAAAGTGTCTATCGTTGTAAATGCCTTATGTTTTCGGTCTTTTTATAGACATTTGGACGAATGCATGCCAAAAGATATCTGATCATATTCAAACTTTGTCATGACACTTTTCATAACAACTTAAATAAATCTAACGGCTGGATCATTAATTGAAAGTGTCTATCCTTGTAAATACCTTAGGTTTTTATTCTTTCTGTAGACATTTAGTGGATTGCATGCCAAAATATATCCGATTGTATTCAAACATTATCATGACACTTTTATTATCAATTTAAACAAATCTAACGGTCGTATCATTAATTCAAGGTTCGTATCTTTGTAACTGTCTTAGGTTTTAGGTCATTTTGTAGACATTTGTTGCATTGCATGCCGAAATATATCCTATTATCTTCAAAATTGGTCAATGCACTTTTCTTAGCAATTTAAACAAATATGACGGTCGGATCATTAATTGAAACTTCCTATCTTTGTAAATACCTTAGGTTTTCGGTATTTTTGTTAATATTTGTTGGATTGCTTGCCAGAATATATCCGATTATCTTCAAATTCAGTTATAACACTTTTATTTGGAATTTAAACAAATCTAACGGTCGGATCATTAATTGAAAGTTCCTATCTTTGGAAACGCCTTAGGTTTTCGATCTTTTTGGAGACATTTGGTGGATTGCATGCCAAAATATATCCAATTATGTTCAAACGTAACACTTTTCATATAAATTAAAATAAATCTATCGGTCAGATCATTAATTGAAAGTGCTTATATTTGTAAATGCCTTAGGTTTTCGGTCTTTTTGTAGATATTCGGTGGATTGCATGCCAAAATATATCCAATTATACACAAACTTGGTCATAACACTTTTCTTAGCAATTTAAATATGTCTAACGGTCGGATCATTAATTGAAAGTGCCTGTCTCTGTAAATGCCTTAGGTTTTAGGTATTTTTGTTGTTATTTGTTGGATTGAAAGCCAAAATATATTTGATTATCTTCAAATTTTGTCGTAACACTTTTATAAGCAATTTAAACAAATCTAACGGTCGGATCATTAATTCAAAGTTCCTATCTTTGTAAATGCCTTAGGTTTTCTGTTATTTTGTAGACATTTGATGCGTTGCGTGCCAAAATATATCTGATTATCTTCAAATTTGGTCATACCACTTTTTCTAGCATTTTAAACAAATATATTGGTCGGATCATTAAATGAATGTTCCTATCTTTGTAAATGCCTTAGGTTTTTCGGTATTTTTGTTGATATTTGTTGGATTGCATGCCAAAATACATCCGTTTATCTTCAAATTTGGTCATCACACATTTCTTAGAAATTAAACCTAATATAACGTACGGATCATTAACTGAAAGTGCCTATCTTTGTAAATGCCTTAGGTTTTCGGTATTTTTGTTGATATTTGTTGGATTGCATGCCAAAATATATCTGATTATCTTCAAAATTGGTCATTACACTTTTCATAGAAATTTAAACAAATCTAACGATCAGATCATTAATTGAAAGTGCC
Organism: Voacanga thouarsii; assembly: GCA_026120185.1. Taxonomy (NCBI): domain Eukaryota; kingdom Viridiplantae; phylum Streptophyta; class Magnoliopsida; order Gentianales; family Apocynaceae; genus Voacanga; species Voacanga thouarsii. The sequence goes on from JANUWF010002521.1 coordinate 3,064, forward strand.
GATCCTTGTATGTACCTTAGGTTTTCGGTATTTTTGTTGATATTTGTAGGAATACATGCCAAAACATATCTGATTATCTTCAAATTTGGTCATAACACTTTTCCTAGCAATTTAAACAAATCTAACGGTCGGATCATTAATTGAAAGTGCCTATCGTTGTAAATGCCTTGTGTTTTCGGTCTTTTTGTAGACATTTGGTCGAATGCATACCAAAAGATATCTGATCATATTCAAACTTGGTCATGACACTTTTCATAGCAACTTAAATAAATCTAACGGCTGGATCATTAATTGAAAGTGCCTATCCTTGTAAATACCTTAGGTTTCATTCTTTTTGTAGACATTTAGTGGATTGCATGCCAAAATATGTCCGATTATATTCAAACATGGCCACGACACATTTATTATCAATTTAAACAAATCTAACGGTCAGATCATTAATTCAAGGTTCCTATCTTTGTAAATGCCTTAGGTTTTCGATCATTTTGTAGACATTTGTTGCATTGCATGCCAAAATATATCCGATTATCTTCAAATTTGGTCATAACACTTTTCTTAGAAATATAAACAAATATAACGGTCGGATCATTAATTGAAAGATCCTATCTTTGTAAATGCCTTAGGTTTTCTGTATTTTTGTTAATATTTGTTGGATTGCATGCCAGAATATATCCGATTATCTTCAAATTTGGTTATAACACTTTTATTAGGATTTTAAACAAATCTAACGGTCGGATCACTAATTTAAAGTTCTTGTATTTGTAAATGCATTAGGTTTTCGGTATTTTTGTTGATATTTGTTGGATTGCATGCCAAAATATATCCGATTATATTCAAACTTTGGTCATAACACTTTTCTTAGCAATTTAAACAAATCTAATGGTCGGATCATTAATTGAAAGTGCCTATCTTTGTAAATGCCTTAGGTTTTCAGTTTTTTTGTAGACATTTGGTGGATTGCATGCCAAAATATATCCGATTATTTTCAAACTTGGTCATAACACTTTTCATAGAAATTTAAATAAATCTAACGGTCGGATCATTAATTGAAAGTGCTTATATTTGTAAATGCCTTAGGTTTTCGGTCTTTTTGTAGACATTCGGTGGATTGCATGCCAAAATATATCCGATTATATACAAACTTGGTCATAACACTTTTCTTAGCAATTTAAATATGTCTAACGGTCGGATCATTAATTGAAAGTGCCTATCTTTGTAAATGCCTTAGGTTTTAGGTATTTTTGTTAGATATTTGTTGGATTGCATGCCAAAATATATCCGATTATCTTCAAATTTGGTCATAACACTTTTTTAAGCAATTTAAACAAATCTAACAGTCGGATCATTAATTCAAAGTTCCTATCTTTGTAAATGCATTAGGTTTTCAGACATTTTGTGGATATTAGATGCGTTGCAAGCCAAAATATATCCGATTATCTTCAAATTCGGTCATAGCACTTTTCCTAGAAATTTAAACAAATAGAATGGTCCGATCATTAATTGAAAGTTCATATCTTTGTAAATGCCATAGGTTTTTCGGTATTTTTGTTGATATATGTTGGATTGCATGCTAAAATATATCCGTTTATCTTCAAATTTGGTCATAACACTTTTCATAGAGATTAAACCTAATATAACGGTCGGATCATTAATTGAAAGTGTCTATCTTTGTAAATGCCTTAGGTTTTCAGTATTTTTGTTGATATTTGTTGGATTGCATGCCAAAATATATCTGATTATCTTCAAATTTGGTCAATACACTTTTCAAAGAAATTCAAACAAATCTAACGATCAGATCATGAATTGAAAGTGCCGATCCTTGTAAATACCTTAGGTTTTTTGTATTTTTGTTGATAATTGTTGGAATACTTGCCTAAATGTATCTGATTATCTTCAAATTTGGTCATAACACTTTTCCAAGCAATTTAAACAAATCTAACGGTCGGAACAGTAATTGAAAGTGCCTATCGTTGTAAATGCCTTATGTTTTCGGTCTTTTTGTAGACATTTGGTCGAATGCATACCAAAAGATATCTGATCATATTCAAACTTGGTCATGACATTTTTCATAGCAACTTAAATAAATCTAACGGATAGATCATTAATTGAAAGTGCCTATCCTTGTAAATACCTTAGGTTTTTATTCTTTTTGTAGACATTTGTTGCATTGTATGCCAAAATATATCCGATTATCTTCCAAATTGGTCAATATACTTTTCTTAGCAATTTAAACAAATATTACGGTCGGATTTTTAATTGAAACTTCCTATCATTGTAAATGCCTTAGGTTTCCGGTATTTTTGTTAATATTTGTTGGATTACATGCCAGAATATATCCGATTATCTTCAAATTTAGTTATAACACTTTTATTAGGAATTTAAACAAATCTAACGGTCGGATCATTAATTGAAAGTTCCTATCTTTGGAAATGCCTTAGGTTTTCGGTCTTAGGTAGACATTTGGTGGATTGCATGCCAAAATATATCCGATTATTTTCAAACATGATCGTAACACTTTTCATAGAAATTAAAATAAATCTAACGGTCGGAACATTAATTGAAAGTGCTTATATTTGTAAATGCCTTAGGTTTTCGGTCTTTTTGTAGAAATTTGGTGGATTGCATGCCAAAATATACCCGATTATTTTCATACTTGGTCATCACACTTTTCTTAGAAATTTAAATAAGTCTAACGGTCTAATCATTAATTGAAAGTGCCTATCTTTGTAAATGCCTTAGGTTTTCGGTCTTTTTGTAGACATTTGTTGCATTGCATGCCAAAATATATCCGATTATATTCAAGCTGAGTCATAACACTTTTCAGAGCTATTTAAACAAATCTAACTGTCGGATCATTATTTGAAAGTTCCTATCTTTTTAAATGCCTTAGGTTTTCGGTCTTTTTGTAGACATTTGTTAGATTGCATGCTAAAATATATCCGATTATATTCAAATTTTGTCAGGACACTTTTCCTAACAGTTTAAACAATTCTAATGGTCAGATCACTAATTTGAAGTTCCTATCTTTGTAAATGCCTTAGGTTTTCAGTTTTTTTGTAGATATTTCGTGGATTGCATGCCAAAATATATCTGATTATATTCTAACTTATTCGTAACACTTTTCATATCAATTTAAATAAATCTAATGGTCGGATCATTAATTGAAAGTGCTTATATTTGTAAATGCCTTAACTTTTCGGTCTTTTTGTAGACATTCGGTGGTTTGCATGCCAAAATATATCCGATTATATACAAACTTGGTCATAACACTTTTCTTAGCAATTTAAATATGTCTAACGGTCGAATTATTAATTGAAAGTGCCTATATTTGTAAATGCCTTAGCTTTTAGATATTTTTGTTGATATTTGTTGGATTGCAAGCTAAAGCATATCTGATTATCTTCAAATTTGGTCAAAACACTTTTATAAGCAATTTAAACAAATCTAACGGTCTGATCATTAATTCAAAGTTCCTATCTTTATAAATGCATTAGGTTTTCGGTCATTTTATGGACATTAGATGCGTTGCAAGCCAAAATATATCCGATTATCTTCAAATTCGGTCATAGCACTTTTCCTAGAAATTTAAACAAATAGAATGGTCCGATCATTAATTGAAAGTTCATATCTTTGTAAATGCCATAGGTTTTTCGGTATTTTTGTTGATATATGTTGGATTGCATGCTAAAATATATCCGTTTATCTTTAAATTTGGTCATAACACTTTTCATAGAGATTAGACCTAATATAACGGTCGGATCATTAATTGAAAGTGTCTATCTTTGTAAATGCCTTAGGTTTTCAGTATTTTTGTTGATATTTGTTGGATTGCATGCCAAAATATATCTGATTATCTTCAAATTTGGTCAATACACTTTTCAAAGAAATTCAAACAAATCTAACGATCAGATCATGAATTGAAAGTGCCGATCCTTGTAAATACCTTAGGTTTTTTGTATTTTTGTTGATATTTGTTGGAATACTTGCCTAAATATATCTGATTATCATCAAATTTGGCCATAACACTTTTCCAAGCAATTTAAACAAATATAACGGTCGGATCATTATTTGAAAGTGTCTATCGTTGTAAATGCCTTATGTTTTCGGTCTTTTTGTAGACATTTGGTCGAATGCATACCAAAAGATATCTGATCATATTCAAACTTGGTCATGACATTTTTCATAGCAACTTAAATAAATCTAACGGATAGATCATTAATTGAAAGTGCCTATCCTTGTAAATACCTTAGGTTTTTATTCTTTTTGTAGACATTTGTTGCATTGTATGCCAAAATATATCCGATTATCTTCCAAATTGGTCAATATACTTTTCTTAGCAATTTAAACAAATATTACGGTCGGATTTTTAATTGAAACTTCCTATCATTGTAAATGCCTTAGGTTTCCGGTATTTTTGTTAATATTTGTTGGATTACATGCCAGAATATATCCGATTATCTTCAAATTTAGTTATAACACTTTTATTAGGAATTTAAACAAATCTAACGGTCGGATCATTAATTGAAAGTTCCTATCTTTGGAAATGCCTTAGGTTTTCGGTCTTTAGGTAGACATTTGGTGGATTGCATGCCAAAATATATCCGATTATTTTCAAACATGATCGTAACACTTTTCATAGAAATTAAAATAAATCTAACGGTCGGAACATTAATTGAAAGTGCTTATATTTGTAAATGCCTTAGGTTTTCGGTCTTTTTGTAGAAATTTGGTGGATTGCATGCCAAAATATACCCGATTATTTTCATACTTGGTCATCACACTTTTCTTAGAAATTTAAATAAGTCTAACGGTCTAATCATTAATTGAAAGTGCCTATCTTTGTAAATGCCTTAGGTTTTCGGTCTTTTTGTAGACATTTGTTGCATTGCATGCCAAAATATATCCGATTATATTCAAGCTGAGTCATAACACTTTTCAGAGCTATTTAAACAAATCTAACTGTCGGATCATTATTTGAAAGTTCCTATCTTTTTAAATGCCTTAGGTTTTCGGTCTTTTTGTAGACATTTGTTAGATTGCATGCCAAAATATATCCGATTATATTCAAATTTTGTCAGGACACTTTTCCTAACAGTTTAAACAAATCTAATGGTCGGATCACTAATTTGAAGTTCCTATTTTTGTAAATGCCTTAGGTTTTCAGTTTTTTTGTAGATATTTCGTGGATTGCATGCCAAAATATATCTGATTATATTCTAACTTATTCGTAACACTTTTCATATCAATTTAAATAAATCTAATGGTCGGATCATTAATTGAAAGTGCTTATATTTGTAAATGCCTTAACTTTTCGGTCTTTTAGTAGACATTCGGTGGTTTGCATGCCAAAATATATCCGATTATATACAAACTTGGTCATAACACTTTTCTTAGCAATTTAAATATGTCTAACGGTCAGATCATTAATTGAAAGTGCCTATATTTGTAAATACATTAGCTTTTAGATATTTTTGTTGATATTTGTTGGATTGCATGCCAAAACAAATCTAATTATCTTCAAATTTGGTTAAAACACTTTTATAAGCAATTTAAACAAATCTAACAGTCGGATCATTAATTCAAAGTTCCTATCTTTATAAATGCATTAGGTTTTCGGTCATTTTATGGACATTAGATGCGTTGCAAGCCAAAATATATCCGATTATCTTCAAATTCGGTCATAGCACTTTTTCTAGCAATTTAAACAAATGGAATGGTCCGATCATTAATTGAAAGTTCCTATCTTTGTAAATGCCTTAGGTTTTTTGGTATTTTTGTTGATATTTGTTGGATTACATGCCAAAATATATCCGTTTATCTTCAAATTTGGTCATCACACTTTTCTTAGAAATTAAACCTAATATAACGTATGGATCATTAACTGAAAGTGCCTATCTTTGTAAATGCCTTAGGTTTTCGGTATTTTTGTTGATATCTGTTGGATTGCATGCCAAAATATATCTGATTAACTTCAAAATTGGTCATTACACTCTTCATAGAAATTTAAACAAATCTAACAATCAGATCCTTGTATGTACCTTAAGTTTCGGTATTTTTGTTGATATTCATTGGAATACATGCCAAAATATATCTGATTATCTTCAAATTTGGTCATAACACTTTTCCTAGCAATTTAAACAAATCTAACGGTCGGATCGTTAATTGAAAGTGCCTATCGTTGTAAATACCTTGTGTTTTCGGTCTCTTTATAGACGTTTGGTCGAATGCATACCAAAAGATATCTGATCATATTCAAACTTGGTCATGACATTTTTCATAGCAACTTAAATAAATCTAACGGATAGATCATTAATTGAAAGTGCCTATCCTTGTAAATACCTTAGGTTTTTATTCTTTTTGTAGACATTTGTTGCATTGTATGCCAAAATATATCCGATTATCTTCCAAATTGGTCAATATACTTTTCTTAGCAATTTAAACAAATATTACGGTCGGATTTTTAATTGAAACTTCCTATCATTGTAAATGCCTTAGGTTTCCGGTATTTTTGTTAATATTTGTTGGATTACATGCCAGAATATATCCGATTATCTTCAAATTTAGTTATAACACTTTTATTAGGAATTTAAACAAATCTAACGGTCGGATCATTAATTGAAAGTTCCTATCTTTGGAAATGCCTTAGGTTTTCGGTCTTTAGGTAGACATTTGGTGGATTGCATGCCAAAATATATCCGATTATTTTCAAACATGATCGTAACACTTTTCATAGAAATTAAAATAAATCTAACGGTCGGATCATTAATTGAAAGTGCTTATATTTGTAAATGCCTTAGGTTTTCGGTCTTTTTGTAGAAATTTGGTGGATTGCATGCCAAAATATACCCGATTATTTTCATACTTGGTCATCACACTTTTCTTAGAAATTTAAATAAGTCTAACGGTCTAATCATTAATTGAAAGTGCCTATCTTTGTAAATGCCTTAGGTTTTCGGCCTTTTTGTAGACATTTGTTGCATTGCATGCCAAAATATATCCGATTATATTCAAGCTGAGTCATAACACTTTTCAGAGCTATTTAAACAAATCTAACTGTCGGATCATTATTTGAAAGTTCCTATCTTTTTAAATGCCTTAGGTTTTCGGTCTTTTTGTAGACATTTGTTAGATTGCATGCCAAAATATATCCGATTATATTCAAATTTTGTCAGGACACTTTTCCTAACAGTTTAAACAATTCTAATGGTCAGATCACTAATTTGAAGTTCCTATTTTTGTAAATGCCTTAGGTTTTCAGTTTTTTTGTAGATATTTCGTGGATTGCATGCCAAAATATATCCGATTATATTCTAACTTATTCGTAACACTTTTCATATCAATTTAAATAAATCTAATGGTCGGATCATTAATTGAAAGTGCTTATATTTGTAAATGCCTTAACTTTTCGGTCTTTTAGTAGACATTCGGTGGTTTGCATGCCAAAATATATCCGATTATATACAAACTTGGTCATAACACTTTTCTTAACAATTTAAATATGTCTAACGGTCGAATTATTAATTGAAAGTGCCTATATTTGTAAATGCCTTAGCTTTTAGATATTTTTGTTGATATTTGTTGGATTGCAAGCTAAAGCATATCTGATTATCTTCAAATTTGGTCAAAACACTTTTATAAGCAATTTAAACAAATCTAACGGTCTGATCATTAATTCAAAGTTCCTATCTTTGTAAATGCATTAGGTTTTCGGTCATTTTGTGGACATTAGATGCGTTGCAAGCCAAAATATATCCGATTATCTTCAAATTTGGTCATAGCACTTTTTCCAGCAATTTAAACAAATAGAATGGTCCGATCATTAATTTAAGATTCCTATCTTTGTAAATGCCTTAGGTTTTTTGGTATTTTTGTTGATATTTGTTGGATTACATGCCAAAATATATCCGTTTATCTTCAAATTTGGTCATCACACTTTTCTTAGAAATTAAACCTAATATAACGTATGGATCATTAACTGAAAGTGCCTATCTTTGTAAATGCCTTAGGTTTTCGGTATTTTTGTTGATATCTGTTGGATTGCATGCCAAAATATATCTGATTAACTTCAAAATTGGTCATTACACTCTTCATAGAAATTTAAACAAATCTAACAATCAGATCCTTGTATGTACCTTAAGTTTCGGTATTTTTGTTGATATTCATTGGAATACATGCCAAAATATATCTGATTATCTTCAAATTTGGTCATAACACTTTTCCTAGCAATTTAAACAAATCTAACGGTCGGATCGTTAATTGAAAGTGCCTATCGTTGTAAATACCTTGTGTTTTCGGTCTCTTTATAGACGTTTGGTCGAATGCATACCAAAAGATATCTGATCATATTCAAACTTGGTCATGACACTTTTCATAGCAACTTAAATAAATCTAACGGTTGGATCATTAATTGAAAGTGCCTATCCGTGTAAATACCTGAGGTTATCATTCTTCTTGTAGACATTTAGTGGATTGCATGTCAAATTATGTCGGATGATATTCAAACATGGCCACGACACATTTATTATGAATTTAAACAAATCTAATGGTCAGATCGTTAATTCAAGGTTCCTATCTTTGTAACTGTCTTAGGTTTTTGGTCATTTTCTAGACATTTGTTGCATTGCATGCCAAAATATATCCGATTATCTTCAAATTTGGTCATAACACTTTTCTTAGAAATATAAACAAATATAACGGTCGGATCATGAGTTGAAAGATACTATCTTTGTAAATGCCTTAGGTTTTCTGTATTTTTGTTAATATTTGTTGGATTGCATGCCAGAATATATCTGATTATCTTCAAACTTGGTTATAACACTTTTATTAGGAATTTAAACAAATATAACGGCCGATCATTGTAAATGCCTTAGGTTTTTGGTATTTTGGTTGATATTTGTTGGAATACATGCCAAAAGATATCTGATTATCTTCAAATTTGGTCATAACACTTTTCCTAGCAATTTAAATTAATCTAACGGTTCGATCAATAATTAAAAGTGCCTATCGTTGTAAATGCCTTATGTTTTCGGTCTTTTAGTAGACATCTGGTCGATTGCTTAGTAAAATATATCTGATCATATTCAAATTTGCTCATGACACTTTTCATAGCAATTTAAATAAATCTAACGGCCGGATCATTAATTGAATGTGCCTATCCTTGTAAATGCCTTAGGTTTCAGTATTTTTGTAGACATTTGTTGGAATGCATGCCGAAATATATCTGATTAACTTCAAACTGGTTCCTAACACTTTTTGTTGTAAATTAAACAAATCTAACGGTCGGATCATTAATTTAATGTTCCTATCTTTGTAAATGCCTCAGGTTTTCAGTCTTTTTGTCGACAATTGTTGAATTGTAAGCCAAAATATATCCGATTATATTAAAACATGGTCATAACACTTTTCCTCGCAATTTAAACAAATCTAATGGTCGGATCATTAATTGAAAGTTCCTATCTTTGTAAATGCCTTAGGTTTTCGGTCTTTTTGTAGACATTTGGTGGATTGCATGCCAAAATATATCAGATTATATTCAAACTCGGTCGTAACACTTTTCATAGCAACTTAAATAAATCTAACGGTCAGTTCAATAATTGAAAGTGCTTATCTTTGTAAATGCCTTAGGTTTTCGGTCTTTTTGTAGACATTCGGTGGATTGCGTTCCAAAATATACCCGATTATATTCAAACTTGGTCTTAACACTTTTCTTAGCAATTTAAATAAGTCTAACGGTCGAATCATTAATTAAAAGTGCGTATCTTTGTAAATGCCTTAGGTTTTCGGTCTTTTTGTAGACATTTGTTGCATTGTATGCCAAAATATATCCGATTATATTCAAACTGGGTCATAAAACTTTTCAGAGCAATTTAAACAAATCTAATGGTCGGATCATTAATTGAAAGTTCCTATCTTTTTAAATGCCTCAGGTTTTCAGTCTTTTTGTAGACAATTGTTGGATTGCAGGCCAAAATATATCCGATTATATTAAAACTTTGTCAGGACACTTTTCCTAGCAGTTTAAACAAATCTAATGGTTGGATCATTAATTGAAAGTTCCTATCTTTGTAAATGCATTAGGTTTTCAGTTTTTTTGTAGACATTTCGTGGATTGCATGCCAAAATATATCCAATTATATTCTAATTTGTTAGTATACTTTTCATCGCAATTTAAATAAATCTAACGATCGGATCATTAATTGAATGTGCCGATTAACTTCAAACTGGTTGGATCACTTTTTGTAGACATTTGTTGGATTGCATGGCGAAATATATCCGATTAACTTCAAACTGGTTCCTAAGACATTTTGTAGTTAATTAAACGAATCTAACGGTCGGATCATTAATTGAATGTTCCTATCTTTTAAATGCCTCAGGTTTTCAGTCTTTTTGTAGACAATTGTTGGATTGCATGCCAAAATACATCCGATTATCTTCAAATTAGGCAATAACACTTTTATTAGCAATTTAAACAAATCTAACGGTCGAATCATTAATTGAAAGTGTCTATCTTTGTAATTACCTTAGGTTTTCGGTCTTTTTGTTAATATTTATTGGATTGCATGCCAGAATATATCCGATTATCTTCAAATTTGGTTACAACACTTTTATTAGGAATTTAAACAAATCTAACAGTCGGATCACTAATTTAAAGTACTTGTATTTGTAAGTGCATTATGTTTTCGGTCTTTTTGTATACATTCGGTGGATTGCATGTCAAAATATACCCGATTATATTCAAACTTGGTCATAACACTTTTCTTAGCAATTTAAATAAGTCTAATGGTCGAATCATTAATTGAAAGTGCCTATCTTTGTAAATGCCTTAGGTTTTCAGTTTTTTTATAGACATCCGGTGGATTGCATGCCAAAATATATCCGATTATATACAAACTTGGTCATAACACTTTTCTTAGCAATTTAAATATGTCTAACGGTCGGATCATTAATTGAAAGTGCCTATATTTGTAAATGCCTTAGGTTTTAGATATTTTTGTTGATATTTGTTGGATTAAATGCCAAAACATAACTGATTATCTTCAAATTTGGTCATAACACTTTTATAAGCAATTTAAACAAATCTAACGGTCGGATTATTAATTCAAAGTTCCTTTCTTTGTAAATGCATTAGGTTTTCGGTCATTTTGTGGACATTTGATGCGTTGCAAGCCAAAATATATCCGATTATCTTCAAATTCGGTCATAGCACTTTTCCTAGCAATTTAGGCAAATAGAATGGTCCGATCATTAATTGAAAGTTCCTATCTTTTTAAATGCCTTAGGTTTTTAGGTATTTTTGTTTATATCTGTTGGATTGCATGCTAAAATATATCCGTTTATCTTCAAATTTGGTCATAACACTTTTCTAAGAAATTAAACCTAATATAACGGTCGGATCACTAATTGAAAGTGCCTATCCTTGTAAATGCCTTAGGTTTTGGTATTTTTGATATTTGTGGATTGCATGCCAAAATATATCTGATTATCATCAAATTTGGTCAGTACACTTTTCAAAGAAATTCAAACAAATCTAACGACCAGATCATTAATTGAAAGTGCCGATCCTTGTAAATACCTTAGGTTTTCGGTATTTTTGTTGATATTTGTTAGATGGCATGCCAAAATATATCTGATTATCATCAAATTTGGTCAGTACACTTTTCAAAGAAATTCAAACAAATCTAACGACCAGATCATTAATTGAAAGTGCCGATCCTTGTAAATACCTTAGGTTTTCGGTATTTTTGTTGATATTTGTTGGAATACTTGCCTAAATATATTTGATTATCTTCAAATTTGGTCATAACATTTTTCCTAACAATTTAAACAAATCTAACGGTCGGATCATTAATTGAAAGTGCCTATCGTTGTAAATGCCTTATGTTTTCGGTCTTTTTGTAGACATTTGGTCGAATGCATGCCAAAAGATATCTGATCATATTCAAACTTGGTCATGACACTTTTCATAGCAACTTAAATAAATCTAACGGCTGGATCATTAATTGAAAGTGTCTATCCTTGTAAATACCTTAGGTTTTTATTCTTTTTGTAGACATTTAGTGGATTGCATGCCAAAATATGTCCGATTGTATTCAAACTTTGTCATGACACTTTTATTATCAATTTAAACAAATCTAACGGTCATATCATTAATTCAAGGTTCGTATCTTTGTAACTGTCTTAGGTTTTCGGTCATTTTGTAGACATTTGTTGCATTGCATGCCGAAATAAATCCGATTATCTTCAAAATTGGTCAATGCACTTTTCTTAGCAATTTAAACAAATATAACGGTCGGATCATTAATTGAAACTTCCTATCTTTGTAAATACCTTAGGTTTTCGGTATTTTTGTTAATATTTGTTGGATTGCATGCCAGAATATATCCGATTATCTTCAAATTCAGTTATAACACTTTTATTAGGAATTTAAACAAATCTAACGGTCGGATCATTAATTGAAAGTTCCTATCTTTGGAAATGCCTTAGGTTTTCGATCTTTTTGTAGACATTTGGTGGATTGCATGCCAAAATATATCCGATTATGTTCAAACGTAACACTTTTCATAGAAATTAAAATAAATCTATCGGTCAGATCATTAATTGAAAGTGCTTATATTTGTAAATGCCTTAGGTTTTCGGTCTTTTTGTAGATATTCGGTGGATTGCATGCCAAAATATATCCGATTATACACAAACTTGGTCATAACACTTTTCTTAGCAATTTAAATATGTCTAACGGTCGGATCATTAATTGAAAGTGCCTATCTTTGTAAATGCCTTAGGTTTTAGGTATTTTTGTTGTTATTTGTTGGATTGCAAGCCAAAATATATTTGATTATCTTCAAATTTGGTCATAACACTTTTATAAGCAATTTAAACAAATCTAACGGTCGGATCATTAATTCAAAGTTCCTATCTTTGTAAATGCCTTAGGTTTTCGGTCATTTTGTAGACATTTGATGCGTTGCATGCCAAAATATATCCGATTATCTTCAAATTTGGTCATACCACTTTTTCTAGCAATTTAAACAAATATATTGGTCGGATCATTAATTGAATGTTCCTATCTTTGTAAATGCGTTAGGTTTTTCGGAATTTTTGTTGATATTTGTTGGATTTCATGCCAAAATACATCCGTTTATCTTCAAATTTGGTCATCACACATTTCTTAGAAATTAAATCTAATATAACGTACGGATCATTAACTGAAAGTGCCTATCTTTGTAAATGCCTTAGGTTTTCGGTATTTTTGTTGATATTTGTTGGATTGCATGCCAAAATATATCTGATTATCTTCAAAATTGGTCATAACACTTTTCATAGAAATTTAAACAAATCTAACGATCAGATCATTAATTGAAAGTGTCGATCCTTGTATGTACCTTAGGTTTTCGGTATTTTTGTTGATATTTGTAGGAATACATGCCATAATATATCTGATTATCTTCAAATTTGGTCATAACACATTTCGTAGCAATTTAAACAAATTTAACGGTGGGATCATTAATTGAAAGTGCCTATCGTTGTAAATGCCTTGTGTTTGCGGTCTTTTTGTAGACATTTGGTCGAATGCATACCAAAATATATCTGATCATATTCAAACTTTGTCATGACACTTTTCATAGCAACTTAAATAAATCTAATGGCTGGATCATTAATTGAAAGTGCCTATCCTTGTAAATGCCTTGTGTTTCGGTCTTTTTGTAGACATTTGGTCGAATGCATACCAAAAGATATCTGATCATATTCAAACTTGGTCATGACACATTTTCATAGCAACTTAAATAAATCTAACTAGCTCGGATCATTAATTGAAAGTGCCTATCCTTGTAAATACCTTAGGTTTCATTCTTTTTGTAGACATTTAGTGGATTGCATGCCAAAATATGTCCGATTATATTCAAACATGGTCCACGACACATTTATTATCAATTTAAACAAATCTAACGGTCAGATCATTAATTCAAGGTTCCTATCTTTGTAAATGCCTTAGGTTTTCGGTCATTTTGTAGACATTTGTTGCATTGCATGCCAAAATATATCCGATTATCTTCAAATTTGGTCATAACACTTTTCTTAGAAATATAAACAAATATAACGGTCGGATCATTAATTGAAAGATCCTATCTTTGTAAATGCCTTAGGTTTTCTGTATTTTTGTTAATATTTGTTGGATTGCATGCCAAAATATATCCGATTATCTTCAAATTTGGTCATAACACTTTTATTAGCAATTTAAACAAATCTAATGGTCGGATCATTTATTGAAAGTGCTTATCTTTGTAAATGCCTTAGGTTTTCGGTATTTTTGTAGACATTTGGTGGATTGCATGCCAAAATATATCCGATTATATTCAAACTTGGGCATAACACTTTTCTTAGAAATTTAAACAAATCTAATGGTCGGATCATTAATTGAAAGTTCCTATCTTTGAAAATGTCTTAGGTTTTCGGTCTTTTTGTAGACATTTGGTGGATTGCATGCAAAAATATATCCGATTATATTCAAACTTGGTCGTAACACTTTTCATATAAATTAAAATAAATCTAACGGTCGGATCATTAATTGAAAGTGCCTATCTTTGTAAATGCTTTAGGTTTTCGGTCTTTTTGTAGATATTCGATGGATTGCATGCCAAAATATATCCGATTATATACAAACTTGGTCATAACACTTTTCTTAACAATTTAAATATGTCTAACGGTCGGATCATTAATTGAAAGTGCCTATCTTTGTAAATGCCTTAGGTTTTCGGTATTTTTGTAGACATTTGGTGGATTGCATGCCAAAATATATCCGATTATATTCAAACTTGGGCATAACACTTTTCTTAGAAATTTAAACAAATCTAATGGTCGGATCATTAATTGAAAGTTCCTATCTTCTGAAATGTCTTAGGTTTTCGGTCTTTTTGTAGACATTTGGTGGATTGCATGCCAAAATATATCCGATTATATTCAAACATGGTCGTAACACTTTTCATAGAAATTAAAATAAATCTAACGGTCGGATCATTAATTGAAAGTGCCTATCTTTGTAAATGCCTTAGGTTTTCGGTCTTTTTCCAGATATTTGGTGGATTGCATGCCAAAATATATCTGATTATATACAAACATGGTCATATCACTTTTTGTAGCAATTTAAATATGTCTAACGATCGGATCATTAATTGAAAGTGCCTATCTTTGTAAATGCCTTAGGTTTTCGGTATTTTTGTTGATATTTGTTGGATTGCATGCCAAAATATATCTGATGATCTTCAAATTTGGTCATAACACTTTTATAAGCAAATTAAACAAATCTAACGGTCAGATCATTAATTCAAAATTCCTATCTTTGTAAGTGCCTTAGGTTTTCGGTCATTTTGTAGACATTGGTTGCATTGCTTGCCAAAATATATCCAATTATCTTCAAATTTGGTCATAGCACTTTTCCTAACAATTTAAACAAATATAACGGTCGGATCATTATTTGAAAGTTCCTATCTTTGTAAATGCCTTAGGTTTTCAATATTTTTGTTAATATTTGTTGGTTTGCATGCTAGAATATATCCGATTATCTTCAAATTTGGTTATAACACTTTAATTAGGAATTTAAACAAATCTAACGGTCGGATCACTAATTTAAAGTGCTTGTATTTGTAAATGCATTAGGTTTCGGTATTTTTGTTAATATTTGTTGGATTGCATGCCAAAATACATCCGATTATCTTCAAATTGGGTCATAACACTTTTCTTAGCAATTTAAACAAATCTAACGGTCGGATCATTAATTGGAAGTGTCTATCTTTGTAAATGCCTTAGGTTTTCGGTCTTTTTGCAGACATTCGGTGGATTGCATGCCAAAATATATCCGATTATATTCAAACTTGGTCACAACACTTTTTTTAGCAATTTAAATAATTCTAACGGTCGGATCATTAATTGAAAGTGTCTATCTTTGAAAATGCCTTAGGTGTTCGGTATTTTTGTTGATATTTGTTGGATTGCATGCAAAAAAAAATCCTATTATATTAAAACTCGGACATAACACATTTCTTAGCAATTTAAACAAATATAATGGTCGGATCATTAATTGATTGTTCCTATCTTTGTAAATGCCTTAGGTATTCGGTCTTTTTGTAGACATTTGGTGGATTGCGTGCCAAAATTTCAGATTATATTCAAACTTTGTCGTAACACTTTTCGTAGAAATTAAAATAAATCTAACGGTCGGAACATTAATTGAAAGTTCTTATCTTTGTAAATGCCATAGGTTTTCGGTCTTTTTGTAGACATTCGGTGGATTTCATGCCAAAATATATCCGATTATATACAAACCTGGTCATAACACTTTTCTTAGCAATTTAAATATGTCTAACGGTCGGATCATTAATTGAAAGTGCCTATCTTTGTAAATGACTTAGGTTTCGGTATTTTTGTTGATATGTGTTGGATTGCATTCCAAAATATATCTGATTATCTTCAAATTTGGTAATAACACTTTTATAAACAATTTAAACAAATCAGACGGATGGATCATTAATTCAAAGTTCCTATCATTGTAAATGTCTTAGGTTTTCGGTCATTTTGTAGACATTTGTTGCATTGCATGCCAAAATATATCCGATTATCTTCAAATTTGGTCATAGCACTTTTCCTAGCAATTTAAACAAATGGAACGGTCGGATCATTAATTGAATGTGCCTATCTTTGTAAATGCCTCAGGTTTTCGGTATTTTTGTTGATATTTGTTGGATTGCATGCCAAAATATATCTGATTATCTTCAACTTTGGTCATTACACTTTTCATAGAAATTTAAACAAATCTAACGGTCTGATCATTAATTGAAAGTGCCGATCATTGTAAATGCCTTAGGTTTTTGGTATTTTTGTTGATATTTGTTGGTTGCATGCCAAAATATATCTGATTATCTTCAAATTTGGTCATAGCACTTTTATAAGAAATTTAAATAACTCTAACGGTCGGATCATTAATTGAAAGTGCTTAACTTTGTAAATGTCATAGGTTTTCGGTCTTTTTGTAGACATTCGGTGGATTGCATGCCAAAATATATCCGATTATATACAAACCTGGTCATAACACTTTTCTTAGCAATTTAAATATGTCTAACGGTCGGATCATTAATTGAAAGTGTCTATCTTTGTAAATGCCTTAGGTGTTCGGTATTTTTGTTTATATTTGTTGGATTGCAAGCCAAAATATATCTGATTATCTTCAAATTTGGTCATAACACTTTTATAAGCAATTTAAACAAATCAGACGGTCGGATCATTAATTGAAAGTTCCAATCATTGTAAATGCCTTAGGTTTTGGGTCATTTTGTAAACATTTGTTGCATTGCATGCCAAAATATATCCGATTATCTTCAAATTTGGTCATAGCACTTTTCCTAGCAATTTAAACAAATAGAATGGTCGGATCATTAATTGAAAGTGCCTATCTTTGGAAATGTCTTAGGTTTTCGATCTTTTTGTAGACATTTGGTGCATTGCATGTCAAAATATATCCGATTATATTCAAACATGGTCGTAACACTTTTCATAGAAATTAAAATAAATCTAACGGTCGGATCATTAATTGAAAGTGCTTATCTTTGTAAATGCCATAGGTTTTCGGTCTTTTTGTAGATATTCGGTGGATTGCATGCCAAAATATATCCGATTATATACAAACCTGGTCATAACACTTTTCTTAGCATTTTAAATATGTCTAACGGTCGGATCATTAATTGAAAGTGCTTATCTTTGTAAATGCCATAGGTTTTCAATCTTTTTGTAGACATTCGGTGGATTGCATTTCAAAATATATCCGATTATATATAAACCTGGTCATAACACTTTTCTTAGCAATTTAAATAAGTCTAACGGTCGGATCATTAATTGAAAGTGTCTATCTTTGTAAATGCCTTAGGTTTTCGGTATTTTTGTTGATATTTGTTGGATTGCATGCCAAAATATATCCGATTATCTTCAAATTTGGTCATAACACATTTCATTAGCAATTTAAACAAATCATAATGGTCGGATCATTAATTCAAAGTTCCTATCATTGTAAATGCCTTTGGTTTTCGGTCATTTTGTAGACATTTGTTACATTGCCTGACAAAATATATCCGATTATCTTCAAATTTGGTCATAGCACTTTTCCTAGCAATTTAAACAAATAGAACGGTCGGATCATTAATTGAATGTGCCTATCTTTGAAAATGCCTCAGGTTTTCGGTATTTTTGTTGATATTTGTTGGATAGCATGCCAAAATATATATGATTATCTTCAACTTTGGTCATTACACTTTTCTTAGAAATTTAAACAAATCTATGTTGGATTGTATGCCCTCTTAGACTAGGTTTCTGATGCAAAATCGAATATTATAATGAAAGAATTTATTTTCAGAAATTGTTTGTGAATTTACTTTTTGTTTGTGCACGATTTTCGTTTGGAACAGACCCATTGTGTTTAAATAAGTGATCCATGTGAATGGTTGTCTTTCATAGTAAGGTATGGATCACGGGTTATTTAACACATAAACATTTGTTCTAAACCTATTGATGAGACCGGGAACCTCATCATGTTTAGGTTATTATGTTATGAATTCCAAATGGAGAATGGCTTACCTTTAGCCAGTGGGTAGTCCACTCACTTCATGACATAAGCGTATTTCGAATACGTAGAACAGAACCTGTAGTAGTGGTTTCTCAAAGTACTATATGGTAGAAACCTAGACTACTACCGCTGCAGCGTGGACTAGTACTCTACGACTTGAGTGTGAGTTGGTGGTCTGGCGAAGCTGGAAGCATATACTTTGATTTGCTGTAGTTGAGGTTCTATCGTAGGGCCAATATACTTGCATATTGGGTATGTGTGACTAGTTAGTTAAGACAGGCTTATACAAGATAGTTTCTGCACTATATCGCCCCTTGTGGTTGTCCGAATGGTCTAAATTATCCAGGGCCCTGGGAAACATGACTTGGATGTTTGCTTTAGGGTAGCTCCCTTGGAAAGCGGAAACACTCCAGGAAATCGTGGATCATTGGACTAGAAGCCTAAGGATGGTAGATGTCATTTAGAGGGGTGTTAGTACACTTCTTCCTCTCTAAATGTACGGCGATGTGTAGAGGGGGTATTTCAGTCATTTCACCTGTAGGTCGGAGACTTTGCTAACGCAGCATTGTCCTTGGGGTCAATATTTCCTTATGGTGATATTAGGAAATATTTAAAATGCAAAATACAGCTATTTTTATGGCAATGGTATTTTGGTCATTTTAGTGGCCAAGGCGGTGCGTCTTTTGGTCCCTAATATAGACCGTGAGTCCTAATTAAATATGGGCTAAAGAATTGATCTTAAATTAAATGGAATTTATTTTATTTAAGTAGCCTGATTTAATTATTGGGCTAGAATAAAATAAAGGTCTATGGAGAGAGAGAATTAAGTAAATTAGTTTGGTGGGTTAATTAATTATTCAGGGCTTTGGCCCAGTTTGAATAATTAAAGATTAACTTGGGACTAAACTAATATATGCTTAATTAATTGGACTAGTTTATTTGGGTTGGAAAAATTAATTATTTATTAATTGGGCCAATTATTTGGTTTTAGTTAGAATAATTAATTAAGCCCAAAAGGTTAAACTAAGAGTCCAATGGCCCAATCCAGTTTAACCTAGGGTTTTATTTAGGTTAAACAGGAGATAAGGAAGGGACGGTATTTTTCCCCCTTGTGCTTCCTCTTTGTGAAAAATACCAGACGTTTTTTCCTCCCTCTCCAGAAAATATTCTTTAGCCCCTAAGTTGTTCACCAAACGAGATTAGGCAGGCCATATACTGGAAGATCGAAAGCTAGGCGTTCGTCTACATGCAAAGACGAAGCAGACGGCTTGCAGGGATTGCATCAGAGGCTTCTACGATCGTGCCTACCCCAGTTCCGTATATTCCAGTTCAGCCGAGTGTGAGATCAACAAGAAGAGGTAAATGAAAATATTTTTTTTCCTCCCTTTTTCTTCTTCACGCAGGTGTGCTGCGTTTTTGTTGTTCACGTGGCTGTTTTTTTGGCTATGTTTGGCTTGCGATTTTATATTCAATTGGTATCAGAACATGAAGATATTTGCACATATAGGAAGCCTGTATGCTAGTTAATAAAATCGGACAGTTATGTGTGATTAACTGTGATCCTTCGCTGGTTTTTTGGTATGGATAGATGGCTTGTTAAACCTCTCGGATGGAGGTATAGGTGAGATTTAATTCACTGTTTTTCCGAGAATAAATCGTGTAAACCCAATTTTAAAGGGTATAGGCGGTTGTTGGCTTTTGGTTTTATTGATTTTGGTTGAAATTAGAGGGCAAAAGCAAGTAAATCTATCGCAGAAAAAAAAAACCAAAAGAAAATGCAGCAGAAGAAAATTGCATTGGAAAATTGAAGCAGACGGCACTGTTCATCGGCTCGGCTCGCCGAGCCGAGCCGCCAGCAGCGTCTGTGTCTGGAACAAGGAGGACGGCTCGGCTTCGTGGCTTACCGGCTCGGCTTCGTGGCTTACCGGCTCGGCTGCATCGGATGGAATTGAATTTGCAATTCAATTCGCGAAATCCGGAAGTCTTCTCGCGGGTCAGCACCGGGGCGGGTCGCGGGCTTGGATGGTCCATGATGCGATTGTTCCGGTGCGGCGGGTGTTGTGGACCGATGACCAGAATTGTTTTGTTCCTGTGCGGCGGGTGCAGTGAACCAATGGGAAATTTTTTTTCCCCTTGTAATTTTCTTGCATTTTCTTTTTTGTTTTGGGGTCCGTACCAGGCGAAGTTAATATTTTTGCAATATTAAATATTCTTGGAATATATTTGCATGAAAAATATTAGTAAGGGATTTTAGGATTAAACAAGATCATTAATTAATTAATTAATGTGTTTAATTCTATTATTTGGCACTTAGGTTTAAAAAATAGAAAAGCATGAAAACGTTTATTGTTTTCTAGCATGCTATTTTTTTATGTACCTATGTGTGTTTTTTCTCAAAGACCAAAGTCTTTGGGAACCTTTTGTTTTGGCAAGGAAAAATATTTTTCTTTAAAAACTAAATGGTTATTTTAATTGGTACAAAAATTAATCCTTAAATATTTTCTCAAAGGATTTAATCCTTGACATAGAAAATATATTGGATTTAGATATTTTTGTAAATTAAAATGGAGAGCCATTTTGTTTTGTTTTGGACTAGAAAAATGATTTTGTCAAATAAGCTTGAGACCAAAGTCTCTAGAAAGTTTTAATTGGAAATTTTTGAAATCATTAAGTTTTAACTTAAATAAAATTAGTCCATGGAGGAAATCTCTCAAAGGATATAAGCCTTGATATAGAGATTTTATTGGACTTAGATATTTTATTTTTGAGTTAAGAAAAACTTAATGGAAATTTCAAAAGGATATTTTCCGTAAAACCTTTATTTTAAAAGACTAAGTGGGAGAGGGGTTCCAACGGCCCCACGGCTTCCATCACGGTCCTCATTAGAGATCGTGGATCCCCTCGCGTCACCCCGGGAGTGAACCCGTATAGGATGGGGATACCACAAGGATCTAGATCTAATGGAATGATGTAATTAATAACCCGGGCACGTACTATGATCGGCCAGCCCACGTTGGAGGTTATAGTGCGAGGTATGTCCATAGGAAATGAGAGGAAATGGCCATCCCACGATGGAGTTATTCTCTAGACCATTACCTAGAAGGGAAATTAATTTGTGGTGGTTAATACACTTAGCTTAGGAAACCGTTAATCTTTCCAAGAAGCTATGTCGGTTTTCCTAAGAGCCAAATTATTTTCAGTGCACAAATTTCATTTTGTTTTCACAAACTAATTTCTTTCTTTTATTTTCGATTTTCGAAATGGTGGGAGGTTCTTTTAGTCCATTGGCCGTTATTCTCGGGAGAATAAGTTAACGGGTCCAAACTATGTGGATTGGAAAAGGAACCTGGACATAATACTCACAGATCGAGGAGTATAAGTATGTCCTTTACGAAACCTGCCCTGTTATCGGGGAAGGTTCCACCGCTGAAGAGCGAAAGGCTGAAAAGGTATGGAAGAAAGCTGACGAAATGACACGTTGCTATATGTTAGCTTCCATGTCTAATGTGCTCCAGTCAAAACACGAGCACATGGCTTCTGCATATGACATAAGTCAATCGTTGGCAACTCTGTTCGCGGACAAGAGCCGGCCCGCAAGGCAGGAGGCTCTTCGAACAATTGTAAACACTAAGATGAGTCGAGGGAGCATCGATCCGAGAGCATATGCTCAAGATGATTGCTGCTTTCGAGGAGGCAGAAATCTTAGGAGCTGTCATTGACCCCGAGAGCCAAGTGGACATAGTTCTCGAATCCCTACCGGGCTCTTTCACTCAGTTCAAGTTAAACTATAACATGAACAAGTTGAACATGAGTTTGACTGAACTGATGAAGGAGCTCCAGATGGCGGAGAAGGTCATGAAGCCGCAGTCTAAGGCCATGATTGCTAAGGCCTCTTCTTCAAGAACCGGGCCTAAGCCCGGAAAGTTCAAGAAGAAGAAGGGGAATGCGACGACCTGACCCAAGAACCAACCCAAAGACAAACCAATGGGCAAGTGCTTCAAGTGTGTAAAGAAGGGACACTGGAAAAAAGAGTGTCCAAATCTTCAGGCCAAGAAAAACCCCACAGGTAATGTTTACTATCTAGAGTCCATGTCAATGGTAGGATCAACTTCCACTTGGATTGTTGATTCAGGAGCCACCGATCATATCCGTAACTCCTTGCGGGGGTTTAGGAAGATAAGAAGACCCAAGAAGGGCGAACATGGGCTTCGAGTGGGTAATGGAGCACAAGTCCGGGCCCTTGCAGGTGGGAGAGCTGGATCTTATTTTTTATTGTAATAAGATAGTGGTTTTAAAAGACATTTTATATGTACCTGGTTTTCGTCGAATTTGATTTCAGTTGCAAAACTTATTAATCAAGGATATTACGTAGCTTTCCATTCCGGTATTTCTATCGGTAGAGATGGAGAAATTTTATGTACTTGGGCACATGTATGGAAATTTGTTCTTTTTAAACCCTATTAACAACCAATCAAATAACGCTCTGTACGAACCTTTAACTAAGAAGAGAAAGACTAATATCAATGATTCATACCTTTGGCATCTCAGGTTGGGTCATATTAACTCAACCAGGATTCAGATGCTAATCCATGATGGGCCTTTGGGCTCATTGAGATTGGAAAGTTGGCCTCGGTGTGAATCCGACTCGATGGGAAAAATGACCAAAAGGTCTTTTACACCAAATGCGGATAGAGCCGAGGAGGTGTTGAGTCTTGTTCACACCGATGTGTGTGGTCCATTGTCTACACCGAGCTAGGGGAGGTTTTGAGTACTTCATCATGTTCACGGATGATTGTACGAGGTATGGTTACATTTACCGATGAGACGCAAGTCCGACTCTTTTGACAAGTTCAAAGAGTTTAAGGCTGAAGTGGAGCGTCGGACGAGTAAATTAATCAAAACCTTACGATCGGATCGTGGTGGAGAGTACCTCCTAGGTGAATTCAAGGACTACATGGTACATCATGGGATAGTATCCCGACTCTCTGCGCAGGAACCCCCAGCAGAACGGAGTAGCCGAGAGAAGGAACAGGACGTTGATGGAAATGGTCCGAAGCATGATGTCTCATGCTACTCTTCCAGATATCCTTCTGGGGATATGCCTCGGAAACAGCGGCATATATTCCGAACTTGGTGCCTTCCAAGTCAGTACCTAGGACTCCCTATGAGATGTGGACTGGGCGTAAGCCAAGTCTGAATCATCTCAGGATTTGGGGGTGTCCAGCTTATATACTGATCAAGGGAGACAAGTTGGAACGAAGATCAGAATTATGCTATTTTGTTGGGTATCTAAAAGGGACAAAAGAAGGCTACTTTTATCATCCTAAGGAGCAGAAGGTACTAGTCAGTACCAATGCTAGATACTTGGAAGATGATCAATGTACTTCCACTAAAGGTTTAACGAGGTTGGAACTTCAGGAGAAGTTATCTATGGAATCAACTTCTTCTGACCCGATTTTGGAACAAGAAGAGGCACAGCCTCAAGAGCCTGTGCAAATGGAGCCTCGTCGTAGTGGGAGAGTGTCTAGGGTTCCGGATAGATGGACTGGAGAAGCTTTTGAGCTGGTCTCTGACCATCAAGAACAAGACCCCACTAGATACGAGGAGGCTATTGCTGATGCCGATGCAAATCTGTGGCATGAAGCAATGAAAGCCGAGATTGAGTCTATGTACCTCAATCAGGTTTGGGATCTTGTAGCTTCACCTGAAGGGATAAAACCCATTGGGTGCAAGTGGGTATACAAGAGAAAGAGAGGAGCGGATGGGAAGGTGGAAACCTTCAAAGCTAGGCTTGTGACGAAAGGGTATACTCAGAAATAGGGTATCGACTATGAGGAAACTTTTTCCCCGGTAGCCATGCTTAAATCCATCTGCATCCTCCTTGCCATCGCATGTCACTATGACTACGAGATATGGCAAATGGATGTCAAGACGGCATTCTTGAATGGCCATCTTAGCGAAGACATCTATATGTCCCAACCGGAAGGCTTCATTCGTTGAAGGCCGAGGAACACATGGTTTGCAAGCTTAAGAAGTCCATTTATGGACTTAAGCAGGCATCAAGAGCATGGAACATTCGTTTTGATGAGACTGTAAAGTCTTATGGTTTTATTCAAAACAAAGATGAACCATGCGTGTACAGGAAACTTGAAGGCATTAATGTGGTTTTTCTTATCCTCTATATGGATGACATTCTACTCATTGGAAATGATGTAGGGACATTGTCATCTACAAAGGTTTGGTTGTCTAGTCAATTCAGTATGAAGGACTTGGGAGAAGTCAGCTACATTCTCGGGATTAGGCTTCTTAGAAATAGGAAGTAGAGAATGTTAGGATTATCCCAAACGACATACATTGCCAAGATGCTGGCCAAGGACAGCATGGACTCATGCAAGGGAGCTCTAATCCCTTGCAGACATGGGTTGTCATTTTTTTCAAAGGACTGTCCTAAGTCTCAAGAAGAAAAGGACAGAATGGGTAGGATTCCCTACGCTTTGGCTGTGGGAAGTCTCATGTACGCCATGCTATGTATTAGGCCAGATATCTGCTTTGCCGTGGGCTTAGTTAGCAGATATCAGTCAAACCCAGGGGAGGTTCATTGGCAAGCTGTAAAGCATATTCTCAAGTACCTCAAGGGAACGAGAGATTATATGCTGGTTTACAGGGCTGATGATTTGGTTCCTACAGGATACACTGACTCAGATTTCAGGCAGATAAGGATGAGAGAAAATCCATTAGTGGATATGTCTTCACCTTGTCTGGAGGAGCAATTTCATGGAGGAGTATTAAGCAGTCTTGTATTGCTGACTCAACCATGGAAGCTGAGTATGTGGCTGCTTCGGAGGCATCCAAGGAAGCAGTCTGGCTCCGGAAGTTTCTTTCAGAACTTGGAGTCGTACCACATATGGACAGACCGGTTGTGATATATTGCGACAACACTGGAGCAGTATCGCAATCTAAGGAACCTCGGAACCACAAGAAGGGAAAACACATCGAGAGGAAGTACCACCAGATCCGGGATTTCATCCAGAGACGGGAAGTCGTGGTGGAGCATATTACCTCAGAAAATAATCTAGCAGACCCATTCACCAAGCCTTTGGCTGAGAGAGTCTTCAAGAGACACTTAGACGCCATAGGGGTGGGCACCTATGGACTTACCTAGTCTTAGAGTGCAAGTGGGAGATTATTGGATTGTATGCCCTCTTAGACTAGGTTTCTGATGCAAAATCGAATATTATAATGAAAGAATTTATTTTTAGAAATTGTTTGTGAATTTACTTTTTGTTTGTGCACGATTTTCGTTTGGAACAGACCCATTGTGTTTAAATAAGTGATCCATGTGAATGGTGGTCTTTCACAGTAAGGTATGGATCACGGGTTATTTAACACATAAACATTTGTTCTTAACCTATTGATGAGACTGAGAACCTCATCATGTTTAGGTTATTATGTTATGAATTCCAAATGGGGAATGGCTTACCTTTAGCCAGTGGGTAGTCCACTCACTTCATGACATAAGCGTATTTCGAATACGTAGAACAGAACCTGTAGTAGTGGTTTCTCAAAGTACTATATGGTAGAAACCTAGACTACTACCGCTGCAGCGTGGACTAGTACTCTACGACTTGAGTGTGAGTTGGTGGTCTGGCGAAGCTGGAAGCATATACTTTGATTTGCTGTAGTTGAGGTTCTATCGTAGGGCCAATATACTTGCATATTGGGTATGTGTGACTAGTTAGTTAAGACAGGCTTATACAAGATAGTTTCTGCACTATATCGCCCTTTGTGGTTGTCCGAATGGTCTAAATTATCCAGGGCCATGGGAAACATGACTTGGATGTTTGCTTTAGGGTAGCTCCCTTGGAAAGCGGAAACACTCCAGGAAGTCGTGGATCATTGGACTAGAAGCCTAAGGATGGTAGATGTCATTTAGAGGGGTGTTAGTACACTTCTTCATCTCTAAATGTACGGCGATGTGTAGAGGGGTATTTCAGTCATTTCACCTGTAGGTCGGAGACTTTGCTAACGCAGCATTGTCCTTGGGGTCAATATTTCCTTATGGTGATATTAGGAAATATTTAAAATGCAAAATACAGCTATTTTTATGGCAAGGGTATTTTGGTCATTTTAGTAGTCAAGGCGGTGCGTCTATAGGTCCCCAGTATAAACCGTGAGTCCTAATTAAATATGGGCTAAAGAATTGATCTTAAATTAAATGGAATTTATTTTATTTAAGTAGCCTGATTTAATTATTGGGCTAGAATAAAATAAAGGTCCATGGAGAGAGAGAATTAATTAAATTAGTTTGGTGGGTTAATTAATTATTCAGGGCTTTGGCCCAGTTTAAATAATTAAAGATTAACTTGGGACTAAACTAATATAGGCTTAATTAATTGGACTACTTTATTTGGGCTGGAAAAATTAATTATTTATTAATTGGGCCAATTATTTGGTTTTAGTTAGAATAATTAATTAAGCCCAAAAGGTTAAACTAAGAGTCCAATGGCCCAATCCAGTTTAACCTAGAGTTTTATTTAGATTAAACAGGAGATAAGGAAGGGACAGTATTTTTCCCCCGTGTGCTTCCTCTCTGTGAAAAATACCAGACGTTTTTTCCTCTCTCTCCAGAAAATATTCTTTAGCCCCTAAGTTGTTCACCAAACGAGATTAGGCAGGCCATATACTGGAAGATCGAAAGCTAGGCGTTCGTCTACATGCAAAGACGAAGCAGACGGCTTGCAGGGATTGCACCAGAGGCTTCTACGATCGTACCTACCCCAGTTCCGTATATTCCAGTTCAGCCGAGTGTGAGATCAACAAGAAGAGGTAAATGAAAATATTTTTTTTCCACCCTTTTTCTTCTTCACGTGGCTGTTTTTTTGGCTATGTTTGGCTTGCGATTTTATCTTCAATCTAACGGTATGATCATTAATAGAAAGTACCGATCATTGTAAATGCCTTAGGTTTTTGGTATTTTTGTTGATATTTGTTGGTTGCATGCCAAAATATATCTGATTATCTTCAAATTTTGTCATAACACTTTTATAAGAAATTTAAACAAATCTAACGGTCGGATCATTAATTGAAAGTGCTTATCTTTGTAAATGCCATAGTTTTTTCGGTCTTTTTGTAGACATTCGGTGGATTTAATGCCAAAATATATCCGATTATATACAAACCTGGTCATAACACTTTTCTTAGCAATTTAAATATGTCTAACGGTCGGATCATTAATTGAAAGTGTCTATCTTTGTAAATGCCTTAGATTTTCTGTATTTTTGTTGATATTTGTTGGATTGCAAGCCAAAATATATCTGATTATCTTCAAATTTGGTCATAACACTTTTATAAGCAATTTAAATAAATCAGACGGTCGGATCATTAATTGAAATTTCCAATCATTGTAAATGTCTTAGGTTTTCGGTCATTTTGTAGACATTGTTGCATTGCATGCCAAAATATATCCGATTATCTTCAAATCTAGTCATAGCACTTTTCCTAACAATTTAAACAAATAGAACGGTCAGATCATTAATTGAATGTGCCTATCTTTGTAAATGCCTCAGGTTTTCGGTATTTTTGTTGATATTTGTTGGATTGCATGCCAAAATATATCTGATTATCTTCAACTTTGGTCATTACACTTTTCTTAGAAATTTAAACAAATCTAACGGTCAGATCATTAATTGAAAGTGCCGATCAATGTAAATGCCTTAGGTTTTTTGTATTTTTGTTGATATTTGTTGGTTGCATGCCAAAATATATCTGATTATCTTCAAATTTGGTCATAACACTTTTATAAGAAATTTAAACAAATCTAACGGTCGGATCATTAATTGAAAGTGCTTATCTTTGTAAATGTCATAGGTTTTCGGTCTTTTTGTAGACATTCGGTGGATTGCATGCCAAAATATATCCGATAATATACAAACCTGGTCATAACACTTTTCTTAACAATTTAAATATGTCTAACGGTAGGATCATTAATTGAAAGTGCCTATCTTTGTAAAAGCCTAAGGTTTTTCGGTATTTTTGTTGATATTTGTTGGATTTCATTCCAAAATATATCTGATTATCTTCAATTTTGGTTATAACACTTTGATAAGCAATTTAAACAAATCAGACGGTCGGATCATTAATTCAATGTTCCTATCATTGTAAATGCCTTAGGTTTTCGGTCATTTTGTAGACATTTGTTGCATTGCTTGCCAAAATATATCCGATAATCTTCAAATTTGGTCATAGCACTTTTCCTAGCAATTAAAACAAATGGGACGGTCGGATCATTAATTGAATGTGCCTATCTTTGTAAATGCCTCAGGTTTTCGGTATTTTTGTGGATATTTGTTGTATTGCAAGCCAAAAATATCTGATTATCTTCAACTTTGGTCATTACACTTTTCTTAAAAATTTAAATAAATCTAACGGTCTGATCATTAATTGAAAGTGCCGATCATTGTAAATGCCTTAGGTTTTTGGTATTTTTGTTGATATTTGTTGGTTGCATGCCAAAATATATCTGATTATCTTCAAATTTGGTCATAACACTTTTATAAGAAATTTAAACAAATCTAACGGTCGGATCATTAATTGAAAGTGCTTATCTTTGTAAATGCCATAGGTTTTCGGTCTTTTTGTAGACATTCGGTGGATTGCATGCCAAAATATATCCGATTATATACAAACCTGGTCATAACACTTTTCTTAGAAATTTAAATATGTCTAACGGTCGGATCATTAATTGAAAGTGTCTATCTTTGTAAATGCCTTAGGTTTTCGGTATTTTTGTTGATATTTGTTGGATTGCAAGCCAAAATATATCTGATTATCTTCAAATTTGGTCATAACACGTTTATAAGCAATTTAACCAAATCAGATGATCGGATCATTAATTGAAAGTTCCAATCATTGTAAATGCCTTAGGTTTTCGGTCATTTTGTAGAAATTTGTTGCATTGCATGCCAAAATATATCCGATTATCTTCAAATTTGGTCATAGCACTTTTCCTAATAATTTAAACAAATAGAATGGTCGGATCATTAATTGAAAGTGCCTATCTTTGAAAATGTCTTAGGTTTTCGATCTTTTTGTTGGCATTTGGTGGATTGCATGCCAAAATATATCCGATTATATTCAAACTTGGTCGTAACACTTTTCATAGAAATTAAAAAAAATCTAACGATCGGATCATTAATTGAAAGTGCCTATCTTTGTAAATGCCTTAGGTTTTCGGTCTTTTTCCAGATATTCGGTGGATTGCATGCCAAAATATATCCGATTATACACAAACATGGTCATAACACTTTTCGTAGCAATTTATATATGTCTAACGGTCGGATCATTAATTGAAAGTGCCTATCTTTGTAAATGCCTTAGGTTTTCAGTATTTTTGTTGATATTTGTTGGATTGCATGCCAAAATATATCTGATTATCTTCAAATTTGGTCAGTACACTTTTCAAAGAAATTCAAACAAATCTAACGATCAGATCATTAATTGAAAGTGCAGATCCTTGTAAATACCTTAGGTTTTCGGTATTTTTGTTGATATTTTTTGGAATACATTCCTAAATATATCTGATTAAATTCAAATTAGGTCATAACACTTTTCCTAGCAATTTAAACAAATCTAATGGTCGGATCTTTTATTGAAAGTGCCTATCGTTGTAAATGCCTTATGTTTTCGGTCATTTTGTAGACATTTGTTGCATTGCATGCCAAAATATATCCGATTATCTTCAAATTTGGTCATATCGCTTTTCCTAACAATTTAAACAAATAGAATGGTCGGATCATTAATTGAAAGTGCCTATCTTTGGAAATTTCTTAGGTTTTCGATCTTTTTGCAGACAATTGGTGGATTGCAAGCCAAAATATATCCGATTATATTCAAACTTGGTCGTAACACTTTTCATAGAAATTAAAAAAAAAAATCTATCGGTCGGATCATTAATTGAAAGTGCCTGTCTTTGTAAATGCCTTAGGTTTTCGGTCTTTTTCCAGATATTCGGTGGATTGCATGCGAAAATATATCCGATTATATACAAACATGGTCATAACACTTTTCGAAGCAATTTAAATATGTCCAACGGTCGGATCATTAATTGAAAGTGCCTAACTTTGTAAATGCCTTAGGTTTTCAGTATTTTTGTTGGTATTTGTTGGATTGCATGCCAAAATATATCTGATTATCTTCAAATTTGGTCAATACACTTTTCAAAGAAGTTCAAACAAATCTAACGATCAGATCATTAAGTAAAAGTGCCGATCCTAACAATTTAAACAAAATATATCTGATTATCTTCAAATTAGGTCATAACACTTTTCCTAGCAATTTAAACAATTCTAACGGTCGGATCTTTAATTGAAAGTGCCTATCGTTGAAAATGCCTTATGTTTTCGGTCTTTTTGTAGACATTTGGTCGAATGCATACCAAAAGATATATGATCATATTCAAACTTGGTCATGACACTTTTCATAGCAACTTAAATAAATCTAACGGCTGGATCATTAATTGAAAGTGTCTATCCTTGTAAATACCTTAGGTTTTTATTCTTTTTGTAGACATTTAGTGGATTGCATGCCAAAATATGTCCGATTGTATTCAAACTTTGTCATGACACTTTTATTATCAATTTAAACAAATCTAACGGTCATATCATTAATTCAAGGTTCGTATCTTTGTAACTGTCTTAGGTTTTAGGTCATTTTGTAGACATTTGTTGCATTGCATGCCGAAATATATCCTATTATCTTCAAAATTGGTCAATGCACTTTTCTTAGCAATTTAAACAAATATGACGGTCGGATCATTAATTGAAACTTCCTATCTTTGTAAATACCTTAGGTTTTCGGTATTTTTGTTAATATTTGTTGGATTGCATGCCAGAATATATCCGATTATCTTCAAATTCAGTTATAACACTTTTATTAGGAATTTAAACAAATCTAACGGTCGGATCATTAATTGAAACTTCCTATCTTTGGAAATGCCTTAGGTTTTCGGTCTTTTTGTAGACATTTGGTGGATTGTATGCCAAAATATATCCGATTATATTCAAATATGGTCGTAACACTTTTCATAGAAATTAAAATAAATCAAACGGTCGGATCATTAATTGAAAGTGATTATATTTGTAAATGCCTTAGGTTTTCGGTCTTTTTGTAGACATTCGGTGGATTGCATGCCAAAATATATCCGATTATACACAAACTTGGTCATAACACTTTCCTTAGCAATTTAAATATGTCTAACGGTCGGATCATTAATTGAAAGTGCCTATCTTTGTAAATGTCTTAGGTTTTAGGTATTTTTATTGATATTTGTTGGATTGCATGCCAAAATATATCTGATAATCTTCAAATTTGGTCATAACACTTTTATAAGCAATTTAAACAAATCTAACGGTTGGATCATTAATTCAAAGTTCCTATCATTTTGTAGACATTTGATGCGTTGCATGCCAAAATATATCCGATTATGTTCAAACGTAACACTTTTCATAGAAATTAAAATAAATCTATCGGTCAGATCATTAATTGAAAGTGCTTATATTTGTAAATGCCTTAGGTTTTCGGTCTTTTTGTAGATATTCGGTGGATTTCATGCCAAAATATATCCGATTATACACAAACTTGGTCATAACACTTTTCTTAGCAATTTAAATATGTCTAACGGTCGGATCATTAATTGAAAGTGCCTATCTTTGTAAATGCCTTAGGTTTTAGGTATTTTTGTTGTTATTTGTTGGATTGCAAGCCAAAATATATTTGATTATCTTCAAATTTGGCCATAACACTTTTATAAGCAATTTAAACAAATCTAATGGTCGGATCATTAATTCAAAGTTCCTATCTTTGTAAATGCCTTAGGTTTCGGTCATTTTGTAGACATTTGATGCGTTGCTTGCCAAAATATATCCGATTATCTTCAAATTTGGTCATACCACTTTTTCTAGCAATTTAAACAAATATATTGGTCGGATCATTAATTGAATGTTCCTATCTTTGTAATTGCCTTAGGTTTTTCGGTATTTTTGTTGATATTTGTTGGATTGCATGCCAAAATACATCCGTTTATCTTCAAATTTGGTCATCACACATTTTTTAGAAATTAAACCTAATGTAACGTACGGATCATTAACTGAAAGTGCCTATCTTTGTAAATGCCTTAGGTTTTCGGTATTTTTGTTGATATTTGTTGGATTGCATGCCAAAATATATATGATTATCTTCAAAATTGGTCATTACACTTTTCATAAAAATTTAAACAAATCTAACGATCAGATCATTAATTGAAAGTGCCGATCCTTGTATGTACCTTAGGTTTTCGGTATTTTTGTTGATATTTGTTGGAATACATGCCAAAACATATCTGATTATCTTTAAATTTGGTCATAACACTTTTCCTAGCAATTTAAACAAATCTAACGGTTGGATCATTAATTGAAAATGCCTATCGTTGTAAATGCCTTGTGTTTTCGGTCTTTTTGTAGACATTTGGTCGAATGCATACCAAAAGATATCTGATCATATTCAAACTTGGTCATGACACTATTCATAGCAACTTAAATAAATCTAACGGCTGGATCATTAATTGAAAGTGCCTATCCTTGTAAATACCTTAGGTTTCATTCTTTTTGTAGACATTTAGTGGATTGCCTGCCAAAATATGTCCGATTCTATTCAAACATGGCGACGACACATTTATTATCAATTTAAACAAATCTAACGGTCAGATCATTAATTAGAGGTTCCTATCTTTGTAAATGCCTTAGGTTTTCGGTCATTTTGTAGACATTTGTTGCATTGCATGCCAAAATATATCCGATTATCTTCAAATTTGGTCATAACACTTTTCTTAGAAATATAAACAAATATAACGGTCGGATCATTAATTGAAAGATCCTATCTTTGTAAAAGCCTTAGGTTTTCTGTATTTTTGTTAATGTTTGTTGGTTTGCATGCCAGAATATATCCGATTATCTTCAAATTTGGTTATAACACTTTTATTAGGATTTTAAACAAATCTAACGGTCGGATCACTAATTTAAAGTGCTTGTATTTGTAAATACATTAGGTTTTCGATATTTCTGTTGATATTTGTTGGATTGCATGCCAAAATATATTCGATTATCTTCAAATTTGGTCATAACACTTTTATTAGCAATTTAAACAAATATAATGGTCGGATCATTAATTGAAAGTGACTATCTTTGTAAATGCCTTAGGTTTTCGGTATTTTTGTAGACATTTGGTGGATTGCATGCCAAAATATATCCGATAATATTCAAACTTGGGCATAACACTTTTCATAGAAATTTAAACAAATCTAATGGTCGGATCATTAATTGAAAGTTTCTATCTTTGAGAATGTCTTAGGTTTTCGATCTTTTTGTAGATATTTGATGGATTGCATGCAAAAATATATCCGATTATATTCAAATTTGGTCGTAACACTTTTCATATAAATTAAAATAAATCAAACGGTCAGATCATTAATTGAAAGTGCCTATCTTTGTAAATGCCTTAGGTTTTCGGTCTTTTTGTAGATATTCGGTCGATTGCATGCCAAAATATATCCGATTATATTCAAACTTGGGCATAACTCTTTTCTTAGAAATTTAAACAAATCTAATGGTCGGATCATTAATTGAAAGTTCTATCTTCGGAAATGTCTTAGGTTTTCGGTCTTTTTGTAGACATTTGGTGGATTGCATGCCAAATTATATCCGATTATATTCAAACATGGTCGTAACACTTTTCATAGAAATTGAAATAAATCTAACGGCCGGATCATTAATTGAAAGTGCCTATCTTTGTAAATGCCTTAGGTTTTCGGTCTTTTTCCAGATATTCGGTGGATTGCATGCTAAAATATATCCGATTATATACAAACATGGTCATAACACTTTTCGCAGCAATTTAAATATATCTAACGATAGGATCATTAATTGAAAGTGCCTATCTTTGTAAATGCCTTCGATTTTCGGTATTTTAGTTGATATTTGTTGGATTGCATGCCAAAATACATTCGATTATCTTCATATTGGGTCATAACACTTTTATTAGCAATTTAAACAAATCTAACGGTCGGATCATTAATTGAAAGTGTCTATCTTTGTAAATGCCTTAGGTTTTCGGTCTTTTTGCAGACATTCGGTGGATTGCATGCCAAAATATATCCGATTATATTCAAACTTGGTCACAACACTTTTTTTAGCAATTTAAATAAGTCTAACGGTCGGATCATTAATTGAAAGTGCCTATCTTTGAAAATGCCTTAGGTTTTCGGTATTTTTGTTGATATTTGTTGGATTGCATGCCAAAAAATATCCGATTATATTAAAACCCGGACATAACACATTTCTTAGCAATTTAAACAAATATAATGGCCGGATCATTAATTGATTGTTCCTATCTTTGTAAATGCCTTAGGTATTCGGTCTTTTTGTAGACATTTGGTGGATTGCATGCCAAAATATCAGATTATATTCATACTTTGTCGTAACACTTTTCGTAGAAATTAAAATAAATCTAACGGTCGGAGCATTAATTGAAAGTGCTTATCTTTGTAAATGCCATAGGTTTTCGGTCTTTTTGTAGACATTCGGTGGATTGCATGCCAAAATCTATCCGATGATAAACAAACCTGGTCATAACATTTTTCTTAGCAATTTAAATATGTCTAACGGTCGGATCATTAATTGAAAGTGCCTATCTTTGTAAATGACTTAGGTTTTCGGTATTTTTGTTGATATGTGTTGGATTGCATTCCAAAATATATCTGATTATCTTCAAATTTGGTCATAACACTTTTATAAGCAATTTAAACAAATCAGACGGGTGGATCATTAATTCAAAGTTCCTATCATTGTAAATGCCTTAGGTTTTCGGTCATTTTGTAGACATTTGTTGCATTGCATGCCAAAATATATCCGATTATCTTCAAATTTGGTCATAGCACTTTTCCTAACAATTTAAACAAATAGAACGGTCGGATCATTAATTGAATGTGCCTATCTTCGTAAATGCCTCAGGTTTTCGGTATTTTTGTTGATATTTGTTGGATTGCATGCCAAAATATATCTGATTATCTTCAACTTTGGTCATTACACTTTTCTTAGAAATTTAAACAAATCTAACGGTCTGATCATTAATTGAAAGTGCCGATCATTGTAAATGCCTTAGGTTTTTGGTATTTTTGTTGATATTTATTGGTTGCAGGCCAAAATATATCCGATTATCTTCAAATTTGGTCATAACACTTTTATAAGAAATTTAAACAAATCTAATGGTCGGATCATTAATTGAAAGTGCTTAACTTTGTAAATGTCATAGGTTTTCGGTCTTTTTGTAGACATTCGGTGGATTGCATGCAAAATTATATCCGATTATATACTAACCTGGTCATAACACTTTTCCTAGCAATTTAAATATGTCTAACGGTCGGATCATTAATTGAAAGTGTCTATCTTTGTAAATGCCTTAGGTTTTCGATTTTTTATTGATATTTGTTGCATTGCAAGCCAAAATATATCTGATTATCTTCAAATTTGGTCATAACACTTTTATAAACAATTTAAACAAATCAGACGGTCGGATCAATAATTGAAAGTTCTTATCTTTGTAAATGCCTTAGGTTTTCGGTCATTTTATAGACATTTGTTGCATTGCATGCCAAAATATATCCGATTATCTTTAAATTTGGTCATAGCACTTTTCCTAGCAATTTAAACAAATAGAATGGTCGGATCATTAATTGAAAGTGCCTATCTTTGGAAATGTCTTAGGTTTTTGATCTTTTTGTAGACATTTGGTGGATTGCATGCCAAAATATATCCGATTATATTCAAATATGGTCGTAACACTTTTCATATAAATTAAAATAAATCTAACGGTCGAATCATTAATTGAAAGTGCCTATCTTTGTAAATGCCTTAGGTTTTCGGTCTTTTTCCAGATATTCGGTGGATTGTATGCCAAAATATATCCGATTATATACAAACATGGTCATAACACTTTT
The DNA here is from genome assembly GCA_026120185.1 of Voacanga thouarsii. NCBI lineage: Eukaryota > Viridiplantae > Streptophyta > Magnoliopsida > Gentianales > Apocynaceae > Voacanga > Voacanga thouarsii. The sequence goes on from JANUWF010002521.1 coordinate 39,693, forward strand.
CGTAACAATTTAAATATGTCTAACGGTCGGATCATTAATTGAAAGTGCCGATCCTTGTACGTACCTTAGGTTTTCGGTATTTTTGTTGATATTTGTGGGAATACACGCCAAAACATATCTGATTATCTTTAAATTTGGTCATAACACTTTTCCTAGCAATTTAAACAAATCTAACGATCGGATCATTAATTGAAAGTGACTATCGTTGTAATTGCCTTGTGTTTTTGGTCTTTTTGCAGACATTTGGGCGAATGCATACCAAAAGATTTATGATCATTTTCAAACTTGGTCATTACACTTTTCATAGCAACTTAAATAAATATAACGGCTGGATCATTAATTGAAAGTGCCGATCCTTGTAAATACCTTAGGTTTCATTCTTTTTGTAGACATTTAGTGGATTGCATGCCAAAATATATACGATTATATTCAAACATGGCCACGACACATTTATTATCAATTTAAACAAATCTAACGGTCAGATCATTAATTCAAGGTTCCTATCTTTGTAAATGTCTTAGGTTTTCGGTCATTTTGTAGACATTTGTTGCATTGCATGCCAAAATATATCTGATTATCTTCAAATTTGGACATAACACTTTTCGTAGAAATATAAACAAATATTACGGTCGGATCATAAATTGAAAGATCCTATCATTGTAAATGCCTTAGGTTTTCAATATTTTTGTTAATATTTGTTGGATTGCATGCCAGAATATATCCGATTATCTTCAAATTTGGTTATAACACTTTTATTAGGAATTTAAACAAATCTAACGGTCGGATCACTAATTTAAAGTGCTTGTATTTGTAAATACATTAGGTTTTCGGTATTTCTGTCGATATTTGTTAGATTACATGCCAAAATATATTCGATTATCTTCAAATTTGGTCATAACACTTTTATTAGCAATTTAAACAAATGTAATGGTCGGATCATTAATTGAAAGTGCTTATCTTTTTAAATGCCTTAGGTTTTCGGTATTTTTGAAGACATTTGGTGGATTGCATACCAAAATATATCCGATTATATTCAAACTTGGGCATAACACTTTTCTTAGAAATTTAAACAAATCTAATGGTCGGATCATTAATTGAAAGTTCCTATCTTTGAAAATGTCTTAGGTTTTCGGTCTTTTTGTAGACATTTGGTGGATTGCATGCAAAATATATCCGATTATATTCAAACTTGGTCGTAACACTTTTCATATAAATTAAAATAAATCTAACGGTCGGATCATTAATTGAAAGTGCCAATCTTTGTAAATGTTTTAGGTTTTCGGTCTTTTTGTAGATATTCGATGGATTGCATGCCAAAATATATCCGATTATATACAAACTTAGTCAGAACACTTTTCTTAGTAATTTAAATATGTCTAACGGTCGGATCATTAATTGAAAGTGCCTATCTTTGTAAATGCCGTATGTTTCGGTATTTTTGTAGACATTTGGTGGATTACACGCCAAAATATATCCGATTATATTCAAACTTGGGCATAACACTTTTCTAAGAAATTTAAACAAATCTAATGGTCGGATCATTAATTGAAAGTTCCTATATTTGGAAATGTCTTAGGTTTTCGGTCTTTTTGTAGACATTTGGTGGATTGCATGCCAAAATATATCCCATTATATTCAAACATGGTCGTAACACTTTTCATAGAAATTGAAATAAATCTAACGGTCGGATCATTAATTGAAAGTGTCTATCTTTGTAAAAGCCTTAGGTTTTCGGTCTTTTTCCAGATAGTTGGTGGATTGCATGCCAAAACATATCCGATTATATACAATCAAGGTCATAACACTTTTCGTAGCAATTTAAATATGTCTAACGGTCGGATCATTAATTGAAAGTGCTTATCTTTTTAAATGTCTTAGGTTTTCGATATTTTTGTTGATATTTGTTGGATTGCATGCCAAAATATATCTGATTATCTTCAAATTTGGTCATAACACTTTTATAAGCAAATTAAACAAATATAATGGTCGGATCATTAATTCAAAATTCCTATCTTTGTAAATGCCTTAGGTTTTCGGTCATTTTGTAGACATTTGTTGCATGGCCTGCCAAAATATATCCAATTATCTTCAAATTTGGTCATAGCACTTTTCCTAACAATTTAAACAAATATAACGGTCGGATCATTAATTGAAAGTTCCTGTCTTTGTAAATGCCTTAGGTTTTCGATATTTTTGTTGGTTTGCATGCCCGAATATATTCGATTATCTTCAAATTTGGTTATAACACTTTAATTAGGAATTTAAACAATTCTAACGGTCGGATCACTAATTTAAAGTGCTTGTATTTGTAAATGCATTAGGTTTCGGTATTTTTGTTAATATTTGTTGGATTGCATGCCAAAATACATCCGATTATCTTCAAATTGGGTCATAACACTTTTATTTGCAATTTAAACAAATCTTAAGGTCGGATCATTAATTGAAAGTGCCTATCTTTGTAAATGCCTTTGGTTTTCGGTCTTTTGGCTGACATTCGATGGATTGCATGCCAAAATATATCCGATTATATTCAAACTTGGTCATAACACTTTTTTTAGTAATTTAAATAAGTCTAACGGTCGGATCATTAATTGAAAGTGTCTATCTTTGAAAATGCTTTAGGTTTTCGGTATTTTTGTTGATATTTGTAGGATTGCATGCCAAAAAATATCCGATTATATTAAAACTCTGACATAACACATTTCTTAGCAATTTAAACAACTATAATGGTCGTATCGTTAATTGATTGTTCCTATCTTTGTAAATGCCTTAGGTATTCGATCTTTATGAAGACATTTGGTGGATTGCATGCCAAAATATCAGATATAATTCAAACTTTGTCGTAACACTTTTCATAAAAATTAAAATAAATCTAACGATCGGATCATTAATTAAAAGTGCTTGTCTTTGTAAATGCCATAGGTTTTCGGTCTTTTTGTAGACATTCGGTGGATTTCAAGCCAAAATATATCCGATTATATACAAACCTGGTCATAACACTTTTCTTAGCAATTTAAATATGTCTAACGGTCGGATCATTAATTGAAAGTGTCTATCTTTGTAAATGACTTAGGTTTTCGGTATTTTTGTTGATATTTGTTGGATTTCATTCCAAAATATATCTGATTATCTTCAAATTTGTTCATAACACTTTAATAAGCAATTTAAACCAATTAGACGGTCGGATCTTTAATTCAATGTTCCTAACATTGTAAATGGCTTAGGTTTCGGTCATTTTGTAAATATTTGTTACATTGCATTCCAAAATATATTCGATTATCTTCAAATTTGGTCATAGCACTTTTCCTAAAAATTTAAACAAATAGAACGGTCGGATCATTAATTGAATGTGCCTATCTTTGAAAATGCCTTAGGTTTTCGTTATTTTTGTTTATATTTGTTGGATTGCATGCCAAAATATATCTGATTATCTTCAACTTTGGTCATTACACTTTTCTTAGAAATTTAAACAAATCTAACGGTCTGATCATTAATTGAAAGTATCGATCTTTGTAAATGCCTTAGGTTTTTGGTATTTTTGTTGATATTTGTTGGTTGCATGCCAAAATATATCTGATTATTTTCAAATTTGGTCATAACACTTTTATAAGAAATTTAAACAAATCTAACGGTTGGATCATTAATTGAAATTGCTTAACTTTGTAAATGTCATAGGTTTTCGGTCTTTTTGTAGACATTCAGTGGATTGCAGGCCAAAATATATCCGATTATATACAAACCTGGTAATAACACTTTTCTTAACATTTTAAATATGTCTAACGGTCGGATCATTAATTGAAAGTGCTTATCTTTGTAAATGCCATAGATTTTCGGTCTTTTTGTAGACATTCGGAGGATGGCAAGCCAAAATATATCCGATTATATACAAACCTGGTCATAACACTTTTCTTAGCAATTTAAATATGTCTAACGGTTGGATCATTAATTGAAAGTGTCTATCTTTGTAAATGACTTAGGTTTTCGGTATTTTTGTTGATATTTGTTGGATTTCATTCCAAAATATATCTGATTATCTTCAAATTTGGTCATAACTCTTTAATTAGCAATTTAAATAAATCAGACGGTCGGATCATTAATTTAAAATTCCTATCATTGTAAATGCCTTAGGTTTTCGGTCATTTTGTAGACATTTGTTACATTGCCTGACAAAATATATTCGATTATCTTTAAATTTGGTCATAGCACTTTTCCTAGCAATTTAAACAAATAGAACGGTCGGATCATTAATTGAATGTGCCTATCTTTGAAAATGCCTCAGGTTTTCGGTATTTTTGTTGATATTTGTTGGAGAGCATGCCAAAATATATCTGATCATCTTCAACTTTGGTCATTACACTTTTCATAGAAATTTAAACAAATCTAACGGTCTGATTATTAATTGAAAATATCGATCATTGTAAAAGCCTAAGGTTTTCGGTATTTTTGTTGATATTTGTTGGATTGCATTCCAAAATATATCTGATTATCTTCAAATTTGGTCATAACGCTTTGATAAGCAATTTAAACAAATCAGACGGTCGGATCATTAATTCAATGTTCCTATTATTGTAAATGCCTTAGGTTTTCAGTATTTTTGTTGATATTTGTTGGATTGCCTGCCAAAATATATCTGATTATCTTCAAATTTGGTCAATACACTTTTCAAAGAAATTCAAACAAATCTAACGATCAGATCATTAATTGAAAGTGCCGATCCTTGTAAATACCTTAGTTTTTCGGTATTTTTGTTGATATTTTGTTGGAATACAATCCTAAATATATCTGATTATCTTGAAATTAGGTCATAACACTTTTCCTAGCAATTTAAACAAATCTAACGGGCAGATCTTTAATTGAAAGTGCCTATCGTTGTAAATGCCTTATGTTTTCGGTCTTTTTGTAGACATTTGGTCGAATGCATACCAAAAGATATCTGATCATTTTCAAACTTGGTCGTGACACTTTTCATAGCAACTTAAATAAATCTAACGGCCGGATCATTAATTGAAAGTGTCTATCCTTGTAAATACCTCAGGTTTTTATTCTTTGTAAATGCTTTGGTTTTCGGACTTTTTGTTGATATTCGGTGGAATGCATGCCAAAATATATCCGATTATATACAAACTTAGTCATAACATTTTTCTTAGTAATTTAAATATGTCTAACGGTTGGATCATTAATTAAAAGTGCCTATCGTTGTAAATGCCGTAGGTTTCTGTATTTTTGTAGACATTTGGTGGATTGCACGCCAAAATATATCCGATTATATTCAAACTTGGGCATAACACTTTTCTTAGAAATTTAAACAAATCTAATGGTCGGATCATTAATTGAAAGTTCCTATCTTTGGAAATGTCTTAGGTTTTCGGTATTTTTGTAGGCATTTGGTGGATTGCATGCCAAAATATATCCCATTATATTCAAACATGGTCGTAACACTTTTCATATAAATTAAAATAAATCTAATGGTCGGATCATTAATTGAAAGTGTCTATCTTTGTAAATGTCTTAGGTTTTCGGTCTTTTTCTTGATATTTGGTGGTTTGCATGTCAAAATATATCCGATTATATACAATCAAGGTCAAAACACTTTTCGTAGCAATTTAAATATGTCTAACGGTCGGATCATTAATTGAAAGTGCCTATCTTTGTAAATGCCTTAGGTTTTCGGTATTTTTGTTGATATTTGTTGGATTTCATTCCAAAATATATCTGATTATCTTAAAATTTGGTCATAACACTTTTATAAGCAAATTAAACAAATCTAACGGTCGGATCATTAATTCAAAGTTCCTATCTTGGTAAATGCCTTAGGTTTTTGGTCATTTTGTAGACATTTGTTGCATTGCCTGCCAAAATATATCTGATTATCTTAAAATTTAGTCATAGCATTTTTCCTAACAATTTAAACAAATATAACGGTCGGATCATTAATTGAAAGTTCCTATCTTTGTAAAAGCCTTAGGTTTTCGATATTTTTGTTAATATTTGTTGGTTTGCATGCCAGAATATATCCGATTATCTTCAAATTTGGTTATAACACTTTAATTAGGAATTTAAACAATTCTAACGGTCGGATCACTAATTTAAAGTGCTTGTATTTGTAAATGCATTAGGTTTCGGTATTTTTGTTAATATTTGTTGGATTGCATGCCAAAATACATCCGATTATCTTCAAATTGGGTCATAACACTTTTATTTGCAATTTAAACAAATCTTAAGGTCGGATCATTAATTGAAAGTGCCTATCTTTGTAAATACCTTAGGTTTTCGGTATTTTTGTTGATATTTTGTTGGAATACAATCCTAAATATATCTGATTATCTTGAAATTAGGTCATAACACTTTTCCTAGCAATTTAAACAAATCTAACGGTCAGATCTTTAATTGAAAGTGCCTATCGTTGTAAATGCCTTATGTTTTCGGTCTTTTTGTAGACATTTGGTCGAATGCATACCAAAAGATATCTGATCATTTTCAAACTTGGTCGTGACACTTTTCATAGCAACTTAAATAAATCTAACGGCCGGATCATTAATTAAAAGTGTCTATCCTTGTAAATACCTCAGGTTTTTATTCTTATTGTAGACATTTAGTGGATTGCATGCCAAAATATGTCCGATTATATTCAAACTTTGTCATGACACTTTTATTATCAATTTAAACAAATCTAACGGTCAGATCATAAATTCAAGGTTCGTATCTTTGTAACTGCCTTAGATTTTCGGTCATTTTGAAGACATTTGTTGCATTGTATGCCGAAATATATCCGATTGTCTTAAAAATTGGTCAATGCACTTTTCTTAGCAATTTAAACAAATATAAAAGTAGGATCATTAATTGAAACTTCCTATCTTTGTAAATACCTTAGGTTTTCAGTATTTTTGATAATATTTGTTGGATTGCATGCCAGAATATATCCGATTATCTTTAAATTCAGTTATAACACTTTTATTAGGAATTTAAACAAATCTAACGGTCGGATCATTAATTGAAAGTTCCTATATTTGGAAATGCCTTAGGTTTTCGGTCTTTTTGTAGACATTTGGTGGATTGTATGTCAAAATATATCCGATTATTTTCAAACATGGTCGTAACACTTTTCATAGAAATTAAAATAAATCTAACGGTCGGATCATTAATTGAAAGTGCTTATATTTGTAAATGCCTAAGGTTTTCGGACTTTTTGTAGACATTCGGTGGATTGCATGCCAAAATATATCCGATTATACACAAACTTGGTCATAACACTTTTTATAGCAATTTAAATATGTCTAACGGTCGGATCATTAATTGAAAGTATCTATCTTTGTAAATACCTTAGGTTTTAGGTATTTTTATTGATATTAGTTGGAATGCATGCCAAAATATATCTGATTATCTTCAAATTTGGTCATAACACTTTTATAAGCAAATTAAACAAATCTAACGGTCGGATCATTAATTCAAAGTTCCTATCTTGGTAAATGCCTTAGGTTTTTGGTCATTTTGTAGACATTTGTTGCATTGCCTGCCAAAATATATCTGATTATCTTAAAATTTAGTCATAGCATTTTTCCTAACAATTTAAACAAATATAACGGTCGGATCATTAATTGAAAGTTCCTATCTTTGTAAAAGCCTTAGGTTTTCGATATTTTTGTTAATATTTGTTGGTTTGCATGCCAGAATATATCCGATTATCTTCAAATTTGGTTATAACACTTTAATTAGGAATTTAAACAATTCTAACGGTCAGATCACTAATTTAAAGTGCTTGTATTTGTAAATGCATTAGGTTTCGGTATTTTTGTTAATATTTGTTGGATTGCATGCCAAAATACATCCGATTATCTTCAAATTGGGTCATAACACTTTTATTTGCAATTTAAACAAATCTTAAGGTCGGATCATTAATTGAAAGTGCCTATCTTTGTAAATACCTTAGGTTTTCGGTATTTTTGTTGATATTTTGTTGGAATACAATCCTAAATATATCTGATTATCTTGAAATTAGGTCATAACACTTTTCCTAGCAATTTAAACAAATCTAACGGTCAGATCTTTAATTGAAAGTGCCTATCGTTGTAAATGCCTTATGTTTTCGGTCTTTTTGTAGACATTTGGTCGAATGCATACCAAAAGATATCTGATCATTTTCAAACTTGGTCGTGACACTTTTCATAGCAACTTAAATAAATCTAACGGCCGGATCATTAATTAAAAGTTTCTATCCTTGTAAATACCTCAGGTTTTTATTCTTATTGTAGACATTTAGTGGATTGCATGCCAAAATATGTCCGATTATATTCAAACTTTGTCATGACACTTTTATTATCAATTTAAACAATTCTAACGGTCAGATCATAAATTCAAGATTCGTATCTTTGTAACTGCCTTAGATTTTCGGTCATTTTGAAGACATTTGTTGCATTGTATGCCGAAATATATCCGATTGTCTTAAAAATTGGTCAATGCACTTTTCTTAGCAATTTAAACAAATATAAAAGTAGGATCATTAATTGAAACTTCCTATCTTTGTAAATACCTTAGGTTTTCAGTATTTTTGATAATATTTGTTGGATTGCATGCCAGAATATATCCGATTATCTTTAAATTCAGTTATAACACTTTTATTAGGAATTTAAACAAATCTAACGGTCGGATCATTAATTGAAAGTTCCTATATTTGGAAATGCCTTAGGTTTTCGGTCTTTTTGTAGACATTTGGTGGATTGTATGTCAAAATATATCCGATTATTTTCAAACATGGTCGTAACACTTTTCATAGAAATTAAAATAAATCTAACGGTCGGATCATTAATTGAAAGTGCTTATATTTGTAAATGCCTAAGGTTTTCGGACTTTTTGTAGACATTCGGTGGATTGCATGCCAAAATATATCCGATTATACACAAACTTGGTCATAACACTTTTTATAGCAATTTAAATATGTCTAACGGTCGGATCATTAATTGAAAGTATCTATCTTTGTAAATACCTTAGGTTTTAGGTATTTTTATTGATATTAGTTGGAATGCATGCCAAAATATATCTGATTATCTTCAAATTTGGTCATAACACTTTTATAAGCAAATTAAACAAATCTAACGATTCGGATCATTAATTCAAAGTTCCTATCTTGGTAAATGCCTTAGGTTTTTGGTCATTTTGTAGACATTTGTTGCATTGCCTGCCAAAATATATCTGATTATCTTAAAATTTAGTCATAGCACTTTTCCTAACAATTTAAACAAATATAACGGTCGGATCATTAATTGAAAGTTCCTATCTTTGTAAAAGCCTTAGGTTTTCGATATTTTTGTTAATATTTGTTGGTTTGCATGCCAGAATATATCCGATTATCTTCAAATTTGGTTATAACACTTTAATTAGGAATTTAAACAAATCTAACGGTCGGATCATTAATTGAAAGTGCCTATCTTTGTAAATGCCTTAGGTTTTCGTACTTTTTTAGACATTTGGTGGATTGCATGCCAAAATATATCCGATTATATTCAAACTTGATTATAACACTTTTTTAGTAATTTAAATAAGTCTAACGGTCGGATCATTAATTGAAAGTGTCTATCTTTGAAAATGCCTTAGGTTTTCGGTATTTTTGTTGATATTTGTAGGATTTCATGACAAAAAATATCCGATTATATTAAAACTCGGACATAACACATTTCTTAGCAATTTAAACAAATATAATGGTCGGATCGTTAATTGATTGTTCCTATCTTTGTAAATGCCTTAGGTATTCGGTCTTTTTGTAGACATTTGGTGGATTGCATGCCAAAATATCAGATTATATTCAAACTTTGTCGTAACACTTTTCATAAAAATTAAAATAAATCTAACCATCGGATCATTAATTGAAAGTACTTATCTTTGTAAATGCCATAGGTTTTCGGTCTTTTTGTAGACATTCGGTGGATTTCAAGCCAAAATATATCCGATTATATAAAAACATGGTCATAACACTTTTCTTAGCAATTTAAATATGTCTAACGGTCGGATCATTAAGTGAAAGTGTCTATCTTTGTAAATGACTTAGGTTTTCGGTATTTTTGTTGATATTTGTTGGATTGCATGCCAAAATATATCTGATTATCTTCAAATTTGGTCATAACACTTTTATAAGCAATTTAAACAAATCAGACGGTTGGATCATTAATTGAAAGTTCCAATCATTGTAAATGCCTTAGGTTTTCGGTCATTTTGTAGACATTTGTTGCATTGAATGCCAAAATATATCCGATTATCTTCAAATCTGGTCATAGCACTTTTCCTAACAATTTAAACAAATAGAACGGTCGGATCATTAATTGAATGTGCCTATCTTTGTAAATGCCTCAGGTTTTCGGTATTTTTTTTAATATTTGTTGGATTGCATGCCAAAATATATCTGATTATCTTCAACGTTGGTCATTACATTTTTCTTAGAAATTTAGACAAATCTAACGGTCTGATCATTAATTGCAAGTGCCGATCAATGTAAATGCCTTAGGTTTTTGGTATTTTTGTTGATATTTGTTGGATTGCATTCCAAAATATATCTGATTATCTTCAAATTTGGTCATAACACTTTGATAAGCAATTTAAACAAATCGGACGGCCGGATCATTAATTGAATGTTCCTATCATTGTAAGTGCCTTAGGTTTTCGGTCATTTTGTAGACATTTGTTGCATTGCATGCCAAAATATATCCGATTATCTTCAAATTTGGTCATAGCATTTTTCCTAACAATTTAAACAAATCTAATGGTCGGATCATTAATTGAAAGTGCATATCTTTGGAAATGTCTTAGGTTTTCGATCTTTTTGTAAGCATTTGGTGGATTGCATGCCAAAATATATCCGATTATACTCAAACTTGGTCGCAACACTTTTCATAGAAATTAAAAAAAATCTAACGGTCGGATCATTAATTGAAAGTGCCTATCTTTGTAAATGCCTTAGGTTTTCCATCTTTTTCCAGATATTCGGTGGATTGAATGCCAAAATATTTCCGATTATATACAAACATGGTCATAACACTTTTCGTAGCAATTTAAATATGTCTAACAGTCGGATCATTAATTGAAAGTGCCTATCTTTGTAAATGCCTTAGGTTTTCAGTATTTTTGTCGATATTTGTTGGATTGCATGCCAAAATATATCTGATTATCGTCAAATTTGGTCAGTACACTTTTCAAAGAAATTCAAACAAATCTAAAGATCGGATCATTAATTGAAAGTGCCGATCCTTGTAAATACCTTAGGTTTTCGGTATTTTTGTTGATATTTGTTGGAATACTTTCCTAAATATATCTGATTGTCTTCAAATTAGGTCATAACACTTTTCCTAGCAATTTAAACAAATCTAACGGTCGGATCTTTAATTGAAAGTGCCTATCGTTGTAAATGTCTTATGTTTTCGGTCATTTTGTTGACATTTGTTGCATTGCATGCCAAAATATATCTGATTATCTTCAAATTTGGTCATAACACTTTTCCTAACAATTTAAACAAATAGAATAGTCGGATCATTAATTGAAAGTGCCTATCTTTGGAAATGTCTTAGGTTTTTAATCTTTTTGTAGGCATTTGGTGGATTGCAAGCCAAAATATATCCGATTATATTCAAACTTGGTCGTAACACTTTTCATAGGAATTAAAAAAAAATCTAACGGTCGGATTATTAATTGAAAGTGTCTATCTTTGTAAATGCATTAGGTTTTCGGTCTTTTTCCAGATATGCGGTGGATTGCAATGCCAAAATATATCCGATTATATATAAACATGGTCATAATACTTTTCGTAGCAATTTAAATATGTCTAACGGTCGGATCATTAATTGAAAGTGCCTATCTTTGTAAATGCCTTAGGTTTTCAGTATTTTTGTTGATATTTGTTGGATTGCATGCCAAAATATATCTGATTATCTTCAAATTTGGTTAATACGCTTTTCAAAGAAACTCAAACAAATCTAACGATAAGATCATTAATTGAAAGTCCCGATCCTTGTAAATACCTTAGGTTTTCGGTATTTTTGTTGATATTTGTTGGAATACATTCCTAAATATATCTGATTATCTTCAAATTAGGTCATAACACTTTTTCTAACAATTTAAACAAATCTAACGGTCGGATCTTTAATTGAAAGTGCCTATTGTTGTAAATGCCATATGTTTTCGGTCTTTTTGTAGACATTTGGCCAAATGCATACCAAAAGATATCTGATCATATTCAAACTTGGTCATGACACATTTCATAGCAACTTAAATAAATCTAACGGCCGGATCATTAATTGAAAGTGTCTATCCTTGTAAATACCTCAGGTTTTTTTTCTTTTTGTAGACATTTAGTGGATTGCATTTCAAAATATTTCCGATTATATTCAAACTTTGTCATGACACTTTTATTATCAATTTAAACAATTCTAACGGTCAGATGATTAATTCAAGGTTCGTATCTTTGTAACTGCCTTAGATTTTCGGTCATTTTGTAGACATTTATTGCATTGCATGCCGAAATATATCCGATTGTCTTCAAAATTGGTCAATGCACTTTTCTTAGCAATTTAAACAAATATAACGGTAGGATCATTAATTGAAACTTCCTATCTTTGTAAATACCTTAGATTTTCGCTATTTTTGATAATATTTGTTGGATTGCATGCCAGAATATATCCGATTATCTTCAAATTTAGTTATAACACTTTATTAGGAATTTAAACAAATCTAACGGTCGGATCATTAATTGAAAGTTCCTATCTTTGAAAATGCCTTAGGTTTTCGGTCTTTTTGTCGACATTTGGTGGATTGTATGCAAAAATATATCCGATTATATTCAAACATGGTCGTAACACATTTCATAGAAATTAAAATAAATCTAACGGTCGGATCATTAATTGAAGGTGCTTATATTTGTAAATGCCTTAGGTTTTCGGTCTTTTTGTAGACATTCGGTGGATTGCAAGCCAAAATATATCCGATTATACACAAACTTGGTCATAACACTTTTCTTAACAATTTAAATATGTCTAACGGACGGATCATTAATTGAAAGTGCCTATATTTGTAAATGCCTTAGGTTTTAGGTATTTTTATTGATATTTGTTGGATTGCATGCCAAAATATATCTGATTATCTTCAAATTTGGTTAATACGCTTTTCAAAGAAACTCAAACAAATCTAACGATAAGATCATTAATTGAAAGTGCCGATCCTTGTAAATACCTTAGGTTTTCGGTATTTTTGTTGATATTTGTTGGAATACATTCCTAAATATATCTGATTATCTTCAAATTAGGTCATAACACTTTTTCTAACAATTTAAACAAATCTAACGGTCGGATCTTTAATTGAAAGTGCCTATTGTTGTAAATGCCATATGTTTTCGGTCTTTTTGTAGACATTTGGTCAAATGCATACCAAAAGATATCTGATCATATTCAAACTTGGTCATGACATATTTCATAGCAACTTAAATAAATCTAACGGCCGGATCATTAATTGAAAGTGTCTATCCTTGTAAATACCTCAGGTTTTTTTTCTTTTTGTAGACATTTAGTGGACTGCATTTCAAAATATTTCCGATTATATTCAAACTTTATCATGACACTTTTATTATCAATTTAAACAATTCTAACGGTCAGATGATTAATTCAAGGTTCGTATCTTTGTAACTGCCTTAGATTTTCGGTCATTTTGTAGACATTTATTGCATTGCATGCCGAAATATATCCGATTGTCTTCAAAATTGGTCAATGCACTTTTCTTAGCAATTTAAACAAATATAACGGTAGGATCATTAATTGAAACTTCCTATCTTTGTAAATACCTTAGATTTTCGCTATTTTTGATAATATTTGTTGGATTGCATGCCAGAATATATCCGATTATCTTCAAATTTAGTTATAACACTTTATTAGGAATTTAAACAAATCTAACGGTCGGATCATTAATTGAAAGTTCCTATCTTTGAAAATGCCTTAGGTTTTCGGTCTTTTTGTCGACATTTGGTGGATTGTATGCAAAAATATATCCGATTATATTCAAACATGGTCGTAACACATTTCATAGAAATTAAAATAAATCTAACGGTCGGATCATTAATTGAAGGTGCTTATATTTGTAAATGCCTTAGGTTTTCGGTCTTTTTGTAGACATTCGGTGGATTGCAAGCCAAAATATATCCGATTATACACAAACTTGGTCATAACACTTTTCTTAACAATTTAAATATGTCTAACGGTCGGATCATTAATTGAAAGTGCCTATCTTTGTAAATGCCTTAGGTTTTCGGTATTTTTGTTGATATTTGTTGGATTGCATGCCAAAATATATCTGATTATCTTCAAAATTGGTCATTAAACTTTTCATAGAAATTTAAACAAATCTAACGATCAGATCATTAATTGAAAGTGCCGATCCTTGTATGTACCTTAGGTTTTCGATATTTTTGTTGATATTTGAGGGAATACATGCCAAAACATATCTGATTATCTTTAAATTTGGTCATAACACTTTTCCTAGCAATTTAAACAAATCTAACGGTCGGATCATTAATTGAAAGTGCCTATCGTTGTAAATGCCTTGTGTTTTCGGTCTTTTTGTAGACATTTGGTCGAAAGCAAACCAAAAGATATCTGATCATATTCAAACTTGGTCATGACACTTTTCATAGCGACTTAAATAAATCTAACGGTTGGATCATTAAATGAAAGTGCTTATCCTTGTAAATACCTTAGGTTTCATTCTTTTTGTAGACATTTAGTGGATTGCATGCCAAAATATGTCCGATTATTTTCAAACATGGCCACGACACATTTATTATCAATTTAAACAAATCTAACGGTCAGATCATTAATTAGAGGTTCCTATCTTTGTAAATGCCTTAGGTTTTCGGTCATTTTGTAGACATTTGTTGTATTGCATGCCAAAATATATCCGATTATCTTCAAATTTGGTCATAACACTTTTCTTAGAAATATAAACAAATATAACGGTCGGATCATTAATTGAAAGATCCTATATTTGTAAATGCCTTAGGTTTTCTGTATTTGTGTTAATATTAGTTGGATTGCATGCCAGAATATATCTGATTATCTTCAAATTTGGTTTTAAATAACACTTTTATTTGGATTTTAAACAAATCTAACAGTCGGATCACTAATTTAAAGTGCTTGTATTTGTAAATGAATTAGGTTTTCGGTATTTCTGTTGATATTTGTTGGATTGCATGCCAAAATATATTCGATTATCTTCAAATTTGGTCATAACACTTTTATTAGCAATTTAAACAAATATAATGGTCGGATCATTAATTGAAAGTGCCTATCTTTGTAAATGTCTTAGGTTTTCGGTATTTTTGTAGACATTTGGTGGATTGCATGCCAAAATAAATCCGATAATATTCAAACTTGGGCATAACACTTTTCTTAGAAATTTAAACAAATCTAATGGTCGGATCATTAATTGAAAGTTCCTATGTTTGAAAATGTCTTAGAATTTCGGTCTTTTTATAGACATTTGGTGGATTGCATGCAAAAATATATCCGATTATATTCAAACTTGGTCGTAACACTTTTCATATAAATTAAAATAAATCTAACGGTATTATTAACTGAAAGTGCCTATCTTTGTAATTGCCTTAGGTTTTCGGTCTTTTTATAAATATTCGGTGGATTGCATGCCAAAATATATCCGATTATATACAAACTTGGTCATAACACTTTTCTTAGTAATTTAAATATGTCTAACGGTCGGATCATTAATTGAAAGTGCCTATCATTGTAAATGCATTAGGTTTTCGGTCATTTTGTAGACATTTGTTGCATTGAATGCCAAAATATATCCGATTATCTTCAAATTTGGTCATAGCACATTTCCTAGCAATTTAAACAAATAGAATGGTCGGATCAATAATTGAAAGTTCCTATCTTTGGAAATGTCTTAAGTTTTCGGTCTTTTTGTAGACATTTGGTGGATTGCATGCCAAAATATACCCGATTATATTCAAACTTGCTCGTAACACTTTTCATAGAAATTAAAACAAATCTAACGGTCGTATCACTAATTTAAAGTGCTTGTATTTGTAAATGCATTAGGTTTTCGGTATTTTTGTTGATATTTGTTGGATTGCATGCCAAAATATATTCGATTATCTTCAAATTTGGTCATAACACTTTTATTAGCAATTTAAACAAATGTAATGGTCGGATCATTAATTGAAACTGCCTATCTTTGTAAATGCCTTAGGTGTTCGGTGTTTTTGTAGACATTTTGTGGATTGCATGCCAAAATAGATCCGATTATATTCAAACTTTGGCATAACACTTTTCTTAGAAATTTAAACAAATCTAAGGGTCGGATCATTAATTGTAAGTTCCTATCTTTGTAAATGTCTTTGGTTTTCGGTCTTATTGTAGATATTTGGTGGATTGCATGCCAAAATATCAGATTATATTCAAACTTTGTCGTAACACTTTTCATAGAAATAAAAATAAATCTAACGGTCAGATCATTAATTGAAAGTGCTTATCTTTGTAAATGCCATAGGTTTTCGGTCTTTTTGTAGTCATTCGGTGGATTGCATGCCAAAATATATCCGATTATATACATACCTGGTCATAACACTCTTCTTAGAAATTTAAACTAATATAACGGTTGGATCATTAATTGAAAGTGCCTATCTTTGTAAATGCCTTAGTTTTTCGGTATTTTTGCTGATATTTGTTGGATTGCATGCCAAAATATATCTGTTTATCTTCAAATTTGGTCATAACACTTTTATAAGCAATTTAAATAAATCAGACGGTCGGATTATTAATTGAAAGTTCCTATCAATTTAAATGCCTTAGGTTTTCGGTCATTTTGTAGACATTTGTTGCATTGCATGCCAAAATATCTCCAATTATCTTCAAATTTGGTCATAGCACTTTTCCTAGCAATTCCTAAGACTTTTTGTAGTAAATTAAACAAATCTAACGGTCGGATCATTAATTGAATGTTTCAATTTTTGTAAATGCCTCTGGATTTCAGTCTTTTTGTCGACAATTGTTGGATTGCATGCCAAATTATTTACGATTATATTAAAACTTGGTCATAACACTTTTCTTAGTAATTTAAACAAATCTAATGGTCGGATCATTAATTGAAAGTTCCTATCTTTGTAAATGCATTAGGTTTGCGGTCTTTTTATAGACATTTGGTGGATTGCATGCCAAAATATATCCGATTATATTCAAACTCGGTCGTAACACTTTTCATAGCAATTTAAATAAATCTAACGGTCAGATCATTAATTGAAAGTGATTATCTTTGTAAAAGCCTTAGGTTTTCGGTCTTTTTGTAGACATTCAGTGGATTGCGTGCCAAAATATATCCGATTATATTCAAATATGGTCGTAACACTTTTCATGGAAATTACAATAAATTTAACGGTCGGATCATTAATTGAAAGTACCTATCTTTGTAAATGCCTTAGGTTTTCGGTCTTTTTCCAGATATTCGGTGGATTGCATGCCAAAATATATCCGATTATATTCAAACTTGGGCATAACACTTTTCTTAGAAATTTAAACAAATCTAATGGTCGGATCACTAATTGAAAGTTTCTACCTTTGGAAATGATTAGGTTTTCGGTCTTTTTGTCGACATTTGGTGGATTGCATGCCAAAATATATCCGATTATATTAAAACTTTGTCAGAACACTTTTCCTGGCAGTTTAAACAAATCTAATGGTCGGATCATAAGTTGAAAGTTCCTACTTTTGTAAATTTCTTAGGTTTTCAGTTTTTTTGTAGACATTTCGTGGATTGCTTGCCAAAATATTTCCGATTATATTCTAACTTGTTCGTAACACTTTTCATAGCAATTTAAACAAAGCTAACAGTCGGATCATTAATTGAAAGTGCTTATATTTGTAAATGCCTTAGGTTTTCGGTCTTTTTATAGACATTCGGTGGATTGCATGCCAAAATATATCCGATTATATACAAACTTGGTCATAACACTTTTCTTAGCAATTTAAATATGTCTAACGGTCGGATCATTAATTGAAAGTGCCAGTATTTGTAAATGCCTTAGGTTTTATACATTTTTGTTGATATTTGTTGGTTGCTTGCCAAAATATATCTGATTATCTTCGAATTTGGTCATAACGCTTTTATAAGCAATGTAAACAAATCTAGCGGTCGGATTATTAATTCAAAGTTCCTATCTTTGTAAATGCATTAGGTTTTCGGTCATTTTGTGGATATTTGATGCGTTGCATGCCAAAATATATCCGATTATCTTCAAATTCGGCCATAGCATTTTTTCTAGCAATTTAAACAAATATAATGGTCCGATCATTAATTGAAAATTCCTATCTTTGTAAATGCCTTAGGTTTTTCGGTATTTTTGTTGATATTTGTTGGATTCCATGCTAAAATATATCTGTTTATCTTCAAATTTGGTCATCACACTTTTCTTAGAAATTAAACCTAATATAACGGTCGGATCATTAATTGAAAGTGCCTATCTTTGTAAATGTCTTAGGTTTTCGGTATTTTTGTTGATATTTGTTAGATTGCATGCCAAAATATATCTGATTATCTTCAAATTTGGTAATTACACTATTCAAAGAAATTCAAACCAATATAACGATCAAATCATTAATTGAAAGCGCCGATCCTTGTAAATACCTTAGGTTTTCGGTATTTTTGTTGACATTTGTTGGAATACATATTCAAATTTGGTCATATTCACACTTGGTCATGATACTTTTCATAACAACTTAAATAAATCTAAAGGCTGGATCATTAGTTGAAAGTGTCTATCCTTATAAATACCTTAGGTTTTTATTCTTTTTGTAGACATTTAGTGGATTGCATGCCAAAATATGTCCGATTATATTCAAACTTTGTCATGACACTTTTATTATCAATTTAAACAAATCTAACGGTCAGATCATTAATTCAAGGTTCGTATCTTTGTAACTGCCTTGGGTTTTCGGTCATTTTGTTGACATTTATTGCATTGCATGCCAAAATATATCCGATTATCTTCAAAATTGGTCAATGCACATTTCTTAGCAATTTAAACAAATATAACGGTTGGATCATTAATTAAAACTTCCTATCTTTGTAAATGCCTTAGGTTTTCGGTATTTTTGTTAATATTTGTTGGATTGCATGCCAGAATATATCCGATTATCTTAAAATTTAGTTATAACACTTTTATTCGGAATTTAAACAAATATAACGGTCGGATCATTAATTGAAAATTCCTATCTTTGGAAATGCATTAGGTTTTCGGTCTTTTTGTAGACATTTGGTGGATTGCATGCCAAAATATATCCGATTATATTCAAACGTGGTCGTAACACTTTTCGTAGCAATTTAAATAAATCTAACGGTCGGATCATTAATTGAAAGTGCCTATCTTTGTAAATGCCATAGTGTTTAGGTATTTTTGTTGATATTTGTTGGATTGCCTGTCAAAAATTATCCGATTATATTAAAACTCGGACATAACACATTTCTTAGCAATTTAAACAAATATAATGGTCGGATCATTAATTGATTGTTCCTATCTTTGTAAATGCCTTAGGTATTCGGTCTTTTTGTAGACATTTGGTGGATTGCGTGCCAAAATTTCAGATTATATTCAAACTTTGTCGTAACACTTTTCGTAGAAATTAAAATAAATCTAACGGTCGGAACATTAATTGAAAGTTCTTATCTTTGTAAATGCCATAGGTTTTCGGTCTTTTTGTAGACATTCGGTGGATTGCATGCCAAAATATATCCGATTATATACAAACCTGGTCATAACACTTTTCTTAACAATTTAAATATGTCTAACGGTCGGATCATTAATTGAAAGTGCCTATCTTTGTAAATGACCTAGGTTTTCGGTATTTTTGTTGATATGTGTTGGATTGCATTCCAAAATATATCTGATTATCTTCAAATTTGGTTATAAAACTTTTATAAACAATTTAAACAAATCAAACGGATGGATCATTAATTCAAAGTTCCTATCATTGTAAATGTCTTAGGTTTTCGGTCATTTTGTAGACATTTGTTGCATTGCATGCCAAAATATATCTGATTATCTTCAAATTTGGTCATAGCACTTTTCCTAGCAATTTAAACAAATGGAACGGTCGGATCATTAATTTAATGTGCCTCTCTTTGTAAATGCATTAGGTTTTCGGTATTTCTGTTGATATTTGTTGGATTGCAAGCCAAAATATATTCGATTATCTTCAAATTTGGTCATAACACTTTTATTAGCAATTTAAACAAATGTAATGGTCGGATCATTAATTGAAAGTGCCTATCTTTTTAAATGCCTTAGGTTTTCGGTATTTTTGTTGATATTTGTTGGATTGCATGCCAAAATATATCCGATTATATTCAAACTTGGGCATAACACTTTTCTTAGAAATTTAAACAAATCTAATGGTCGGATCATTAATTGAAAATTCCTATCTTTGAAAATGTCTTATGTTTTCGGTCTTTTTGTAGACATTTGGTGGATTGCATGCAAAAATATATCCGATTATATTCAAACTTGATCGTGACACTTTTCAGATAAATTAAAATAAATCTAACGGTATGATCAATAATTGAAAGTGCCTATCTTTGTAAATGCTTTTAGTTTTCGGACTTTTTGTTGATATTCGGTGGAATGCATGCCAAAATATATCCGATTATATACAAACTTAGTCATAACATTTTTCTTAGTAATTTAAATATGTCTAACGGTTGGATCATTAATTAAAAGTGTCTATCGTTGTAAATGCCGTAGGTTTCTGTA
Source organism: Voacanga thouarsii (assembly GCA_026120185.1). Lineage (NCBI taxonomy): Eukaryota > Viridiplantae > Streptophyta > Magnoliopsida > Gentianales > Apocynaceae > Voacanga > Voacanga thouarsii. The sequence continues at coordinate 60,475 of JANUWF010002521.1, forward strand.
TTTTTGTAGACATTTGGTGGATTGCGCGCCAAAATATATCCGATTATATTCAAACTTGGGCATAACACTTTTCTTAGAAATTTAAACAAATCTAATGGTCGGATCATTAATTGAAAGTTCCTATCTTTGGAAATGTCTTAGGTTTTCGGTATTTTTGTAGGCATTTGGTGGATTGCATGCCAAAATATATCCCATTATATTCAAACATGGTCGTAACACTTTTCATATAAATTAAAATAAATCTAATGGTCGGATCATTAATTGAAAGTGTCTATCTTTGTAAATGTCTTAGGTTTTCGGTCTTTTTCTTGATATTTGGTGGTTTGCATATCAAAATATATCTGATTATATACAATCATGGTCATAACACTTTTCGTAGCAATTTAAATATGTCTAACTGTCGGATCATTAATTGAAAGAGCCTATATTTGTAAATGCCTTAGGTTTTCGGTATTTTTGTTGATATTTGTTGGATTTCATTCCAAAATATATCTGATTATCTTAAAATTTGGTCATAACACTTTTATAAGCAAATTAAACAAATCTAACGGTCGGATCATTAATTCAAAATTCCTATCTTTGTAAATGCCTTAGGTTTTTGGTCATTTTGTAGACATTTGTTGCATTGCCTGCCAAAATATATCTGATTATCTTAAAATTTAGTCATAGCACTTTTCCTAACAATTTAAACAAATATAACGGTCGGATCATTAATTGAAAGTTCCTATCTTTGTAAAAGCCTTAGGTTTTCGATATTTTTGTTAATATTTGTTGGTTTGCATGCCGAAATATATCCGATTATCTTCAAATTTGGTTATAACACTTTAATTAGGAATTTAAACAATTCTAACGGTCGGATCACTAATTTAAAGTGCTTGTATTTGTAAATGCATTAGGTTTCGGTATTTTTGTTAATATTTGTTGGATTGCATGCCAAAATACATCCGATTATCTTCAAATTGGGTCATAACACTTTTATTTGCAATTTAAACAAATCTTAAGGTCGGATCATTAATTGAAAGTGCCTATCTTTGTAAATACCTTAGGTTTTCGGTATTTTTGTTGATATTTTGTTGGAATACAATCCTAAATATATCTGATTATCTTGAAATTAGGTCATAACACTTTTCCTAGCAATTTAAACAAATCTAACGGTCAGATCTTTAATTGAAAGTGCCTATCGTCGTAAATGTCATATGTTTTCGGTCTTTTTGTAGACATTTGGTCGAATGCATACCAAAAGATATCTGATCATTTTCAAACTTGGTCGTGACACTTTTCATAGCAACTTAAATAAATCTAACGGCCGGATCATTAATTGAAAGTGTCTATCCTTGTAAATACCTCAGGTTTTATTCTTATTGTAGACATTTAGTGGATTGCATGCCAAAATATGTCCGATTATATTCAAACTTTGTCATGGCACTTTTATTATCAATTTAAACAAATCTAACGGTCAGATCATAAATTCAAGGTTCGTATCTTTGTAACTGCCTTAGATTTTCGGTCATTTTGAAGACATTTGTTGCATTGTATGCCGAAATATATCCGATTGTCTTAAAAATTGGTCAATGCACTTTTCTTAGCAATTTAAACAAATATAAAAGTAGGATCATTAATTGAAACTTCCTATCTTTGTAAATACCTTAGGTTTTCAGTATTTTTGATAATATTTGTTGGATTGCATGCCAGAATATATCCGATTATCTTTAAATTCAGTTATAACACTTTTATTAGGAAGTTAAACAAATCTAACAGTCGGACCATTAATTGAAAGTTCCTATCTTTGGAAATGCCTTAGGTTTTCGGTCTTTTTGTAGACATTTGGTGGATTGTATGCCAAAATATATCCGATTATTTTCAAACATGGTCGTAACACTTTTCATAGAAATTAAAATAAATCTAACGGTCGGATCATTAATTGAAAGTGCTTATATTTGTAAATGCCTAAGGTTTTCGGACTTTTTGTAGACATTCGGTGGATTGCATGCCAAAATATATCCGATTATACACAAACTTGGTCATAACACTTTTCTTAGCAATTTAAATATGTCTAACGGTCGGATCATTAATTGAAAGTATCTATCTTTGTAAATGCCTTAGGTTTTAGGTATTTTTATTGATATTAGTTGGAATGCATGCCAAAATATATCTGATTATCTTCAAATTTGGTCATAACACTTTTATAAGCAAATTAAACAAATCTAACGGTCGGATCATTAATTCAAAGTTCCTATCTTGGTAAATGCCTTAGGTTTTTGGTCATTTTGTAGACATTTGTTGCATTGCCTGCCAAAATATATCTGATTATCTTAAAATTTAGTCATAGCACTTTTCCTAACAATTTAAACAAATATAACGGTCGGATCATTAATTGAAAGTTCCTATCTTTGTAAAAGCCTTAGGTTTTCGATATTTTTGTTAATATTTGTTGGTTTGCATGCCAGAATATATCCGATTATCTTCAAATTTGGTTATAACACTTTAATTAGGAATTTAAACAAATCTAACGGTCGAATCATTAATTTAAAGTGCTTGTATTTGTAAATGCATTAGGTTTCAGTATTTTTGTTAATATTTGTTGGATTGCATACCAAAATATATCCGATTATCTTCAAATTGGGTCATAACACTTTTATTAACAATTTAAACAAATCTAACGGTCGGATCATTAATTGAAAGTGCCTATCTTTGTAAATGCCTTAGGTTTTCGTACTTTTTTAGACATTTGGTGGATTGCATGCCAAAATATATCCGATTATATTCAAACTTGATTATAACACTTTTTTAGTAATTTAAATAAGTCTAACGGTCGGATCATTAATTGAAAGTGTCTATCTTTGAAAATGCCTTAGGTTTTCGGTATTTTTGTTGATATTTGTAGGATTTCATGACAAAAAATATCCGATTATATTAAAACTCGGACATAACACATTTCTTAGCAATTTAAACAAATATAATGGTCGGATCGTTAATTGATTGTTCCTATCTTTGTAAATGCCTTAGGTATTCGGTCTTTTTGTAGACATTTGGTGGATTGCATGCCAAAATATCAGATTATATTCAAACTTTGTCGTAACACTTTTCATAAAAATTAAAATAAATCTAACCATCGGATCATTAATTGAAAGTACTTATCTTTGTAAATGCCATAGGTTTTCGGTCTTTTTGTAGACATTCGGTGGATTTCAAGCCAAAATATATCCGATTATATACAAACATGGTCATAACACTTTTCTTAGCAATTTAAATATGTCTAACGGTCGGATCATTAAGTGAAAGTGTCTATCTTTGTAAATGACTTAGGTTTTCGGTATTTTTGTTGATATTTGTTGGATTGCAAACCAAAATATATCTGATTTTCTTCAAATTTGGTCATAACACTTTTATAAGCAATTTAAACAAATCTAACGGTCGGATCATTAATTCAATGTTCCTATCTTTGTAAATGCCTTAGGTTTTCTGTAATTTTGTAGACATTTGTTGCATTGCATGCCAAAATATATCCGATTATCTTCAAATTTGGTCAAAGCACTATTCCTAGCAATTTAAACAAATATAATGGTCGGATCATTAATTGGAAGTTCCTATCTTTGTAAATTCCTTTGGTTTTCTGTATTTTTGTTAATATTTGTTGGATTGCATGCCAGAATATATCCGATTATCTTCAAATTTGGTTATAAAACTTTGATTAGGAATTTAAACAAATCTAACGGTCGGATCACTAATTTAAAGTGCTTGTATTTGTAAATGCATTAGGTTTCGGTATTTTAGTTAATATTTGTTGGATTGCATGCCAAAATATATCCGATTATCTTCAAAATTAGTCAATGCACATTTCTTAGCAATTTAAACAAATATAACGGTCGGATCATTAATTGAAAGTGCCTATCTTTGTAAATGCCTTCGATTTTCGGTATTTTAGTTGATATTTGTTGGATTGCATGCCAAAATACATCCGATTATTTTCAAATTTGGTCATAACACTTTTATTTGCAATTTAAACAAATCTAACGGTCGGATCATTAATTGAAAGTGTCTATCTTTGGAAATGCCTTAGGTTTTCGGTCTTTTTGCAGACATTAGGTGGATTACATGCCAAAATATGTCCGATTTTATTCAAACATGGCCACGACACATTTATTATCAATTTAAACAAATCTAACGGTCAGATCATTAATTCAAGGTTCCAATCTTTGTAAATGCCTTCGGTTTTCGGTCATTTTGTAGACATTTGTTGCATTGCATGCCAAAATATATCCGATTATCTTCAAATCTGGTCATAACACTTTTCCTAGAAATTTAAACAAATATAACGGTCGGATTATTAATTGAAAGATCCTATCTTTGTAAATGCCTTAGGTTTTCTGTATTTTTGTTAATATTAATTGGATTGCATGCCAGAATATATCCGATCATCTTCAAATTTGGTTATAACAGTTTTATTAGGATTTTAAACAAATCTAACGGTCGGATCACTAATTTAAAGTGCTTGTATTTGTAAATGCATTAGGTTTTCGGTATTTCTGTTGATATTTGTTGGATTGCATTCCAAAACATATTCGATTATCTTCAAATTTGGTCATAACACTTTTATTAGCAATTTAAACAAATGTAACGGTCGGATCATTAATTGAAAGTGACTATCTTTGTAAATGCCTTAGATTTTCGGTATTTTTGTAGACATTTGGTGGATTGCATGCCAAAATATATCCGATTATATTCAAACTTGGGCATAACAATTTTCTTAGAAATTTAAATTTGTCTAACGGTCGGATCATTAATTGAAAGTCCCTATCTTTGTAAATGCCTTAGGTTTTGGTATTTTTGTAGACATTTGGTGGATTGCATGCCAAAATATATCCGATTATATTCAAACTTGGGCATAACTACTTTTCTTAGAAATTTAAACAAATCTAATGGTCGGATCATTAATTGAAAGTTCCTATCTTCGGAAATGTCTTAGGTTTTCGGTCTTTTTGTAGACATTTGGTGGATTGCGTGCCAAAATATATCCGATTATATTCAAACATGGTCGTAACACTTTTCATATAAATTAAAATAAATCTAACGGTTGGATCATTAATTGAAAGTGCTTATCTTTGTAAATGCCGTAGGTTTTCGGTCTTTTTCCAGATATTCGGTGGATTGCATGCCAAAATATATCCGATTATATACAAACATGGTCATATCACTTTTTGTAACAATTTAAATATGTCTAACGATCGGATCATTAATTGAAAGTGTCTATCTTTGTAAATGCCTTAGGTTTTCGGTATTTTTGTTGATATTTGTTGGATTGCAAACCAAAATATATCTGATTTTCTTCAAATTTGGTCATAACACTTTTATAAGCAATTTAAACAAATCTAACGGTCGGATCGTTAATTCAATGTTCCTATCTTTGTAAATGCCATAGGTTTTCTGTAATTTTGTAGACATTTGTTGCATTGCATGCCAAAATATATCCGATTATCTTCAAATTTGGTCAAAGCACTATTCCTAGCAATTTAAACAAATATAATGGTCGGATCATTAATTGGAAGTTCCTATCTTTGTAAATTCCTTTAGTTTTCTGTATTTTTGTTAATATTTGTTGGATTGCATGCCAGAATATATCCGATTATCTTCAAATTTGGTTATAAAACTTTGATTAGGAATTTAAACAAATCTAACGGTCGGATCACTAATTTTAAGTGCTTGTATTTGTAAATGCATTAGGTTTCGGTATTTTAGTTAATATTTGTTGGATTGCATGCCAAAATATATACGATTATCTTCAAAATTAGTCAATGCACATTTCTTAGCAATTTAAACAAATATAACGGTCGGATCATTAATTGAAAGTGCCTATCTTTGTAAATGCCTTCGATTTTCGGTATTTTAGTTGATATTTGTTGGATTGCATGCCAAAATACATCCGATTATTTTCAAATTGGGTCATAACACTTTTATTTGCAATTTAAACAAATCTAACGGTCGGATCATTAATTGAAAGTGTCTATCTTTGGAAATGCCTTAGGTTTTCGGTCTTTTTGCAGACATTAGGTGGATTGCATGCCAAAATATATCCGATTATATTCAAACTTGGTCACAACACTTTTTTTAGCAATTTAAATAATTCTAACGGTCGGATCATTAATTGAAAGTGTCTATCTTTGAAAATGCCTTAGGTGTTCGGTATTTTTGTTGATATTTGTAGGATTTCATGACAAAAAATATCCGATTATATTAAAACTCGGACATAACACATTTCTTAGCAATTTAAACAAATATAATGGTCGGATCGTTAATTGATTGTTCCTATCTTTGTAAATGCCTTAGGTATTCGGTCTTTTTGTAGACATTTGGTGGATTGCATGCCAAAATATCAGATTATATTCAAACTTTGTCGTAACACTTTTCATAAAAATTAAAATAAATCTAACCATCGGATCATTAATTGAAAGTACTTATCTTTGTAAATGCCATAGGTTTTCGGTCTTTTTGTAGACATTCGGTGGATTTCAAGCCAAAATATATCCGATTATATAAAAACATGGTCATAACACTTTTCTTAGCAATTTAAATATGTCTAACGGTCGGATCATTAAGTGAAAGTGTCTATCTTTGTAAATGACTTAGGTTTTCGGTATTTTTGTTGATATTTGTTGGATTGCATGCCAAAATATATCTGATTATCTTCAAATTTGGTCATAACACTTTTATAAGCAATTTAAACAAATCAGACGGTTGGATCATTAATTGAAAGTTCCAATCATTGTAAATGCCTTAGGTTTTCGGTCATTTTGTAGACATTTGTTGCATTGAATGCCAAAATATATCCGATTATCTTCAAATCTGGTCATAGCACTTTTCCTAACAATTTAAACAAATAGAACGAGTCGGATCATTAATTGAATGTGCCTATCTTTGTAAATGCCTCAGGTTTTCGGTATTTTTTTAATATTTGTTGGATTGCATGCCAAAATATATCCGATTATCTTCAACGTTGGTCATTACATTTTTCTTAGAAATTTAGACAAATCTAACGGTCTGATCATTAATTGCAAGTGCCGATCAATGTAAATGCCTTAGGTTTTTGGTATTTTTGTTGATATTTGTTGGATTGCATTCCAAAATATATCTGATTATCTTCAAATTTGGTCATAACACTTTGATAAGCAATTTAAACAAATCGAACAGTCGGATCATTAATTGAATGTTCCTATCATTGTAAGTGCCTTAGGTTTTCGGTCATTTTGTAGACATTTGTTGCATTGCATGCCAAAATATATCCGATTATCTTCAAATTTGGTCATAGCATTTTTCCTAACAATTTAAACAAATCTAATGGTCGGATCATTAATTGAAAGTGCATATCTTTGGAAATGTCTTAGGTTTTCGATCTTTTTGTAAGCATTTGGTGGATTGCATGCCAAAATATATCCGATTATACTCAAACTTGGTCGCAACACTTTTCATAGAAATTAAAAAAAATCTAACGGTCGGATCATTAATTGAAAGTGCCTATCTTTGTAAATGCCTTAGGTTTTCCATCTTTTTCCAGATATTCGGTGGATTGAATGCCAAAATATTTCCGATTATATACAAACATGGTCATAACACTTTTCGTAGCAATTTAAATATGTCTAACAGTCGGATCATTAATTGAAAGTGCCTATCTTTGTAAATGCCTTAGGTTTTCAGTATTTTTGTCGATATTTGTTGGATTGCATGCCAAAATATATCTGATTATCGTCAAATTTGGTCAGTACACTTTTCAAAGAAATTCAAACAAATCTAAAGATCAGATCATTAATTGAAAGTGCCGATCCTTGTAAATACCTTAGGTTTTCGGTATTTTTGTTGATATTTGTTGGAATACTTTCCTAAATATATCTGATTGTCTTCAAATTAGGTCATAACACTTTTCCTAGCAATTTAAACAAATCTAACGGTCGGATCTTTAATTGAAAGTGCCTATCGTTGTAAATGTCTTATGTTTTCGGTCATTTTGTTGACATTTGTTGCATTGCATGCCAAAATATATCTGATTATCTTCAAATTTGGTCATAACACTTTTCCTAACAATTTAAACAAATAGAATAGTCGGATCATTAATTGAAAGTGCCTATCTTTGGAAATGTCTTAGGTTTTTAATCTTTTTGTAGGCATTTGGTGGATTGCAAGCCAAAATATATCCGATTATATTCAAACTTGGTCGTAACACTTTTCATAGGAATTAAAAAAAAATCTAACGGTCGGATTATTAATTGAAAGTGTCTATCTTTGTAAATGCATTAGGTTTTCGGTCTTTTTCCATATATTCGGTGGATTGCAATGCCAAAATATATCCGATTATATATAAACATGGTCATAATACTTTTCGTAGCAATTTAAATATGTCTAACGGTCGGATCATTAATTGAAAGTGCCTATCTTTGTAAATGCCTTAGGTTTTCAGTATTTTTGTTGATATTTGTTGGATTGCATGCCAAAATATATCTGATTATCTTCAAATTTGGTTAATACGCTTTTCAAAGAAACTCAAACAAATCTAACGATAAGATCATTAATTGAAAGTGCCGATCCTTGTAAATACCTTAGGTTTTCGGTATTTTTGTTGATATTTGTTGGAATACATTCCTAAATATATCTGATTATCTTCAAATTAGGTCATAACACTTTTTCTAACAATTTAAACAAATCTAACGGTCGGATCTTTAATTGAAAGTGCCTATTGTTGTAAATGCCATATGTTTTCGGTCTTTTTGTAGACATTTGGTCAAATGCATACCAAAAGATATCTGATCATATTCAAACTTGGTCATGACACATTTCATAGCAACTTAAATAAATCTAACGGCCGGATCATTAATTGAAAGTGTCTATCCTTGTAAATACCTCAGGTTTTTTTTCTTTTTGTAGACATTTAGTGGATTGCATTTCAAAATATTTCCGATTATATTCAAACTTTGTCATGACACTTTTATTATCAATTTAAACAATTCTAACGGTCAGATGATTAATTCAAGGTTCGTATCTTTGTAACTGCCTTAGATTTTCGGTCATTTTGTAGACATTTATTGCATTGCATGCCGAAATATATCCGATTGTCTTCAAAATTGGTCAATGCACTTTTCTTAGCAATTTAAACAAATATAACGGTAGGATCATTAATTGAAACTTCCTATCTTTGTAAATACCTTAGATTTTCGCTATTTTTGATAATATTTGTTGGATTGCATGCCAGAATATATCCGATTATCTTCAAATTTAGTTATAACACTTTATTAGGAATTTAAACAAATCTAACGGTCGGATCATTAATTGAAAGTTCCTATCTTTGAAAATGCCTTAGGTTTTCGGTCTTTTTGTCGACATTTGGTGGATTGCATGCAAAAATATATCCGATTATATTCAAACATGGTCGTAACACTTTTCATAGAAATTAAAATAAATCTAACGGTCGGATCATTAATTGAAAGTGCTTATATTTGTAAATGCCTTAGGTTTTCGGTCTTTTTGTAGACATTCGGTGGATTGCATGCCAAAATATATCCGATTATACACAAACTTGGTCATAACACTTTTCTTAACAATTTAAATATGTCTAACGGTCGGATCATTAATTTAAAGTGCCTATCTTTGTATATGCCTTAGGTTTTAGGTATTTTTATTGATATTTGTTGGATTGCATGCAAAAATATATCTGATTATCTTCAAATTTGACCATAACACTTTTATAAGAAATTTAAACAAATCTAACGGTCGGATCATTAATTCAAAGTTCCTATCATTGTAAATGCCTTAGGTTTTCGGTCATTTTGTAGACATTTGATGCGTTGCATGCCAAAATATATCTGATTATCTTCAAATTCGGTCATACCACTTTTTCTAGCAATTTAAACAAATATATTGGTCGGATCATTAATTGAATGTTCCTATCTTTGTAAATGCCTTAGGTTTTTCGGTATTTTTGTTGATATTTGTTGGATTGCATGCCAAAATACATCCGTTTATCTTCAAATTTGGTCATCACACATTTCTTAGAAATTAAACCTAATATAACGTACTGGATCATTAATCGAAAGTGCCTATCTTTGTAAATGCCTTAGGTTTTCGGTATTTTTGTTGATATTTGTTGGATTGCATGCCAAAATATATCTGATTATCTTCAAAATTGGTCATAACACTTTTCATAGAAATTTAAACAAATCTAACGATCAGATCATTAATTGAAAGTGCCGATCCTTGTATGTACCTTAGGTTTTCGGTATTTTTGTTGATATTTGTAGGAATACATGCCAAAACATATCTGATTATCTTCAAATTTGGTCATAACACTGCTAGCAATTTAAACAAATCTAACGGTCGGATCATTAATTGAAAGTGCCTATCGTTGTAAATGCCTTGTGTTTGCGGTCTTTTTGTAGACATTTGGTCGAATGCATACCAAAATATATCTGATCATATTCAAACTTTGTCATGACACTTTTCATAGCAACTTAAATAAATCTAATGGCTGGATCATTAATTGAAAGTGCCTATCCTTGTAAATACCTTAGGTTTCATTCTTTTTGTAGACATTTAGTGGATTGCATGCCAAAATATGTCCGATTATATTCAAACATGGCCACGACACATTTATTATCAATTTAAACAAATCTAACGGTCAGATCATTAATTCAAGGTTCCTATCTTTGTAAATGCCTTAGGTTTTCGGTCATTTTGTAGACATTTGTTGCATTGCATGCCAAAATATATCCGATTATCTTCAAATTTGGTCATAACACTTTTCTTAGAAATATAAACAAATATTACGGCCGGATCATTAATTGAAAGATCCTGTCTTTGTAAATGTCTTTGGTTTTCTGTATTTTTGTTAATATTAGTTGGATTGCATGCCGGAATATATCCGATTATCTTCAAATTTCGTTATATCACTTTTATTAGGATTTTAAAAAAATCTAACGGTCGGATCACTATTTTAAAGTGCTTGTATTTGTAAATGCATTAGGT